>JAAEAF010001767.1:0-108419 GCA_011037195.1 Triatoma infestans
AAAAAAAAGACCAGGGCAGAGCTAAATGATTGAGATGGTGATTTCTGTTGGTAATTAGCATTTATCAGGTTACACTTTCATGTCTCTTTACTAAAAAAAAAAAACTAATATTTAAAAGGTTATTCTTAATGGGCGTCTGTGTATGAATGAACAGATGGTTCGGCCACAGCTTCATGCAACTCTGCAGAGACAGGGACTCACACATATACACAAATAAACTGGAAAATTGTTTTGTTTTAATGATGTTTTATCTGATTTTTAGGTCCCTTATGTTTTTAAAATAAGATTTTAAGTTTTATCAGTATTTGAACTCTCTTATTTATTCGAAACTAATAAGAAAATCCGCTTTTAATTTTAGTTTACGAAACAGAAAAATAGCAAAAAGCGACCAACATTGAATATTTATGGTTGAATATCTCGGCAACGGTTTGAAATATTGAAGTGAAATTATCGGCATTTTCTATATTTTTTAAATAGTTTCCAATACATTAGTAAAAAGTGGCGGTCAAAAGGAAATCGCCCATTTTCAACCACGATTTAAGGAATAAGGCGGCAATAAAATCAATAAACATTAACACTATCATAAGCTAGAGCGAAAATACTTCAACAAACGTTATGTTCACTTTTTAGATATCTTCCTTCGTGTAAGAGTTATTTCAAAAGTGGCCCGAGTATATCTATAATGATCGATTCCAGCATGATAGGCCAACTTCGAAGTGAGATTGCTGCCACCAGCCTAGCCGTGGACAAATAGAGACTGAGGTTTCCACTGGGGAATGAGATTTCTCATTGAGGCTAAAGTGGTTCTACTTGTGGAACATGTTCTACTTGGCTATCCTCTTTGCAATTGCATCAAACTACGATGGAGTATAACTAGCATGGAGAAATGTAGAAATAAATTAAATAATGGCCAGCGAAAGATGGGAAAGAAGTGGCACAACCGTGAAAACCAGCCCATTGCGGCATTCGAGGCAACGAGAAGGCAGACACCAGTTAGAGACCGAGCTTAATCTGCCAGAAAACGGAATGCACCATCTTGTCTGAGATCCGACATCTACATGTAGCTTCTGCTACTTTAACCAAGAGTCAGTTTATTGAATATTTAGAAAATAATTTTCGTCCTTTAATCAAATACGCTCGACATGCCTGGCTCTATCGATACCATTTAGTAATGGAATTTAATATTTGAATTTTTGTGATTTCATAGTTTATTTTTTGATTATTTTGAGTTAAGTATTATATAAGTATAATTTCATTTTTGTTTATTTTTTCGAATTGTTGTTCATGTTTTTTGTTTTTTTCTTGTGTGTGAATATTTTTATTCTGTGAATCGACTCCGGCAGACGAAATTTTCCATGGCGTATATTATTTGTATAATCCTTCGACTAAGTATGTAAAAATTTTTTGGTGAAATAAAAAAGTGATATTAATCTGCCAAAAAAAGCAATAAAATCGCCTTCAAGAAAAAGCATTTAGTAGAAACGTTCAGACTTTGTGGAGTTAAAAATATGGCAGTTCCAGAATAACTGCTGACTTGCCCAGAGCTGTTGGAGTGGCATGTTTCCGTCTAACTGTTAGGCACGCCTTTTAAACCAGGACTGGTGGCATCCCCAATATGTAATGTAGGTGAAGAATAATGGGGTTCATAGCATGGGGTGCGCTGCACTAGATCATGCAAAAGAGGAAGACAGTACCCAAACAAGAGCCAGAAAGGGTGTACGATAAAAAAATTATAGTTACCTAACTCGAAAAATAATGTTAACTGTTAGAAACTAAAAAAGAATATATAAAAGTAACATGAAAAATATTACAATGGACTGAAGAAAATAACATTAAAATAGAAGCAACGTGATTGGTAGGAATAGAGTTTTGAACTGTTACAACCTCTACATTATATTTTAACAGCTGATAATTCGATTCGTTAAAACTTTCAAATGACCTGAGAGGCTTTAATTTCAGACTAAAATATTAGTCTTAGATATTACAATGTAGCACAAGCAGGCATAAAATGATCATTTCTTCAGGCAACCTGAATTAACTAACTATTCTTTAATAAATAATTGACTTTACTGATAGAAAAGCGCACTAAACCTGAGCAGAACTTACTCCAAGTTAGTAACGCCCCGGGTATTTAAAGGCTGACCAATTTAATAATAACTAAACAAACATCGATGTATTAAAAAAAAAGAGAAAAACAATATTTACTAGGCCGTGGAATTTTTTATATTCATTTGTTTAATTTATGTATTTTCTTTATTTCTCCATTTAACTTTTATTATACAATTCTAAGCAAATTGCATGTCTAAATTTCATCGTACATATGTTTTAAATGTAAACACAATTAAATGCCTGACCATAACATGAAAAGTAAAGTCTTTACAAACCGATTCAATACAATAAAAACTAATTGATTAAATATCACAGATTATATCCGTCATAGCACCCTTATCTGTCTTAAATTCTGACCAGTTAAACAACTGTCTTCATCATCGTCAAAGTTCAGCAAGTTTGTGCAGAAACGCTGACTTCTATTTTCATTCAAGTTTCTGAAACGTAGTTATTAACTGTAACTGTTGGAAACTAAAAAAGAATATATAAAAGTAAGATGAAAAATATTACAATGGACTGAAGAAAGTAACATTAAAAAAGAGGCAACCTGATGGGTAGGAATGGAGATTTGAACTTTTAACAATTAACGATTTATAGTAAGTATGACAGACGTCTATAGTAGTGAAACATTGAGCGACTGAAATACATAATTCTTTATTAAAAATATTGGTATAATATAAATAATATATAATAAAAAGTGTATTTAAGGGATTTAAATTAATTAATAATGTTGTAATAAAATATCTTTAGCGAAGAAGAAAGGAGGGGAAAATTAAGTTCTACTGGCCAATTAGCGAGCGGCAGCAAAGGGATTTATCTGTAAATAAAAATATATTTTACATATAAATAGCGAAAATACTTGCAACATAATTATAAATATGAATCTGTAATGGTGAGAATGGTAAATAGAAAATAATTAATCAATAAAAAGGTACTTATGAATAGATAAAAACAAGAGATTTTAGAGTGCGGTTGGTAGAAATATCGCTGTATTTAATTTTACGGTTTTAAACTTAAACGTGTGGGGGGTGGGCTGGAGCCAAGAAAAAATTTAAGTTGAACAAAACAAGTAACAAGACAATTTGACGTAGAAAAGATCTGCAACATGAATGGGGAAATATCTAAAACGTGTTCATCATGTGATATTTTTCATATGACGGATATAATCTCAGATTATTATTCAGCATTGCCAATCTAAATACCACATACCAATAACTGATTAAAGATAGATCTTTCTATGTTTTTTTTTTTAATTTCAATCAAATATTGTAACCTAAATAAACAATTACCAAAATGAATGAATCTAAAGTAGACAATTCTAAGCCAGAAAAATGGTGGAAACTTGTGATGACTTTAAGAGGACATCTGTCCCGTTTTGACTTGTTTTCATTTTATCTTTTTCAAATGAAAACAGCTAAAAAAGATTTTTCCTATAAGAACTACAGTGCACAAACATACAATATAAAATTAGTAATAGATTCATTTATGTATACATACATATATATATATATTTTTATTTATATCGATTTTTTTTATTATAAATTCATTGAACACATAGTACACACATCGATTATTTTGTTTAAGAATTCACTGAGGCAGGCTCTTTATATATATAAATTTTATTTACAATATATTTAATGGTAACTGATATTAATCCCCACAGTTTTTTTTTTTTTCAAATAAATGATAACATTTTATAATGAATATATTTTCCTTATAGTTTACATTTCACAATATACAATTTATAATTTTGCAAACTAATTTATAAGATTCTAAAAACAAAGCTAATTTTTTTGTTTTGTTTTATGAATTTTAATGTTTCTATTTTATTTCTAAAAATTAGTTATATTAAAATTAATTTGTTCAATGAAAATAGAAAAAAGATTTAAATAATTGGTCTATTGAACGAATGTCGAAGTATAATCGCGCCGATTTATTTACCATTGGCCCAATTCTTGAATATTCGGTTTATCTCCATAGAAACTGCGAGATTAAATTTAGGAAAGGCTTTATCCAACTCGCTTTGTGATACTTGACTGTGATTTATGCAAAAAGTCTAGTAATAATAAAAGTTATATGAATACTGCTATTCGTGAACTTCAGTTTAATTATAACCAATTTCCAGAGATATATTAAATCTATAAACTTCCTTTTAGGTTTCATGAACTTATCATAAATCGATAATCAGGTTTAAATTCGATCCAGGATAAATCTATAATTAGTACCAAGATTATCGAACTTGGCGTGTTTTAATTACAGTAGCAAGTGTTGTCTACTATGAAGTTTTAATCCGATGTACGAAGATCTCCAAAATTGGTCTTAATTGAAACAATCAATATCCATCATGGTTACACAAACACACATTTAAGTTAAAATTACTTTTTTCTGCAATCGTGTAATAATGTGACAATTATTACATTAAAAGTATTGAGTGAAGCTATACTTTTAATAACAAATAACAGAAAGTAATAGCAGCCATTACTTTCTCTCATAAGTGAAGAAAGGTAAAATATTAACCAACTATAACTAGCCCGACGTCTAGCGGCAATACAGCCAAATATTAATGGATTTGAGGTTATAGTTATAGAGAATTGAATTAGCATTTCCAATTGTTCTTATTTTTTATATTCAGGTAAATTGAGAACCAAGTTAATGCAGCTGCAGAAAAAACAAATTTCAGCACTTGAATAAGTATTGTTAAATTCTGGATTAATTGTCATAGGAGATGTCAATGCCTGATGTTGAGTGTAAAAAAACATTATTTTACTTCTCACTGTTTGATAAAAGTTATTTTAATCGCTAGGGATTAAAAGTGAAAATTTAATTTTTTGATGAAATTGCTAAAATAGATTTGTTAATATATTAAATTAAAGATAGATTTGTTTAAACATTTAAAATTCAATTTACTTTGCTTTATTCAACCTAATAGTCTACACACTTGCTGAAAGTGACTGCCTCTTTTCAATAGACAACTTTCTCTTACAGGTTATTGTTCAACTTTTATCTCTTTCTAAGTATATACTTTATTTTTTTATTAAATAGTTATAGCTATTGTTGAAAAAATATAAAATTAAATGCGAGGGCAAAGTCTCCTTACAACTCTTGTTTTTGGGCGAACCTGAACTGGAATTCTACAAATGGACACTTTACCCTCTTGTCAAGAAACTATTTAGAATATTTTTGAAACTACAATATTACTATTCTGTACTGATTTGGTGCGAATTGATATTTTTTCCCCCAATTTTTGTAAATTATGTATACAATATATATTAATCCGATATTTATTGTAGCCCTGATGTGCAATTACATCTTGAATCAGAATGAAGGATATAACCAGAATCCAAGAAAAAATAACTGCTTTAAACGAAGCAACCAACCAACCCTCGAAGATCTCATACATATCGGATTCTCTGTTAGTATCGTGCAAGAAATGTAACTACCTTTCCTTACACTACATTATTCAAGAACTGGCCAGACTCATAGGAATCCAGCTGGAAGTCAAATCAGAAAAACTGATATTCATAAACTATCAGAATTCTATTTGAATTTATAGAATTTGAAAAGTGATTAATATAAAAGAATATGTAAGATACTTTTCCATTTTTCTTTTTCCAAGTGATTTTCATTGCTGGTCCCCAAATTGTAAAAGCTACGCACATCCAGCTGGATTTAGAATTTTGCGCAAAATTAAAATTTTCATTAAAATTTCATAAAATATTAAAATAATATTTTTTCTTCTAACAAAGTTGAACAAGTATTTAGAGTTTTACTTAAAAAGGCATTTTGGCACATCATTTTTATTTATATTAAATAGATTTTTTAAAATAAATGTTCTTAATATACATATACATAAAATTATAAATCATTAGAATGGGAAATTTATCATTTTATATAAGACTATATATAAATAAAGATGTTTCTATATACAATAAGATCAAAGAGATTCATCGATAAATCTTTATTCTTTAGAAAATATGTTCAAGAGAAATTCCTTTTTGTATATAAATATTTATTTTATTCATATGTTTTGATAATATAATTTTTTTTTTTTTAATTTCAATTTTACTACATAAAGTTATTTAAAGATATGTTGTAGTGGCTAAAATCAGAACTAACAACAAAGACTGTTATGGTAAATGTCAGCTGTTTGGAGAGAGAGGTTATAAGAAGCAAGGTTAAAAGAAATGAAGCAGGCAGCGGAGAACCTCAGCCGTAAACATTAAAGGCGTAGAATATGTTGACGCAAATAGAACTTTATATCAAGAGTGCATGTTTATTCGACATTTTTATAAATTTTCAAATTTATTACCATACTAGCAATTACAATTTGCGCTCTACTCCGAAAACACCTCCATTTATAGGTTTGGGTCAATTCCCTCAACCTGTCTGTCACCAGGACGTTTTGGTAACGTTTTCTTCGCCAGAGTGATACCACATATATTGAAGTGAAAGACGTATTCTACCTCAATAATATTGAAAGACGTATATTACAATAATAGCTGTTAGTAGTGGCTGTTTGAAAAAATCTAATGTTTTTCTCTTCTTTTTTTTTTTTCTTAAAATGAAAATGATGGAGTCAAAGCGCAGGGCTCAATTGTTCTTCAAATCTAACATTATACAGGAAATTAGACTATTACCTAATACATATAAATAGTTTGATTAGTAACTAACTGACAATCTAGCCAATTAATGAACTGATTAGATTGAATCCAGTCTTTGTTGAAATGTCTGTTAGCCAAATCGTTTCTTCTTTATAAACCGTCAAAGCTATCATGTAATTAGCAAATCTTGATTTAAATATATGTTTAATTATATTTTATATTATTGTATTACGGTATATTTACAATAACCTGATTTATTATTAAAAAATATATAGTATTTTTTTTTTTTTACATTTAACCTCTTATTTTCATTATAAATTTCTTTCAATATAAACATTTTCCTTATTAATTTCAATGTCTTTTAGGGTCGAACAACAATTAAATATAAATTAAAGCTTTTGTTCTCATTGGCCAATTATATCGATTTCGCAGACTGCAAACACTAACCAAATAGTTTAGCAAGTGTCACTTTTGGAATTCTTAAAAACAACATCTGAATCTGCTTTGGACCATCGACAAATGAAATATGAATGTCTAATAAAATAATTTTTTTTTTTTTGGTAGAGGGGAGGTATATATTTCCAGGCTTTTAAACCTTCTTTGGGTGGTATAGCGCGCAGTACGTCATATATGTTGGAGCCTCTTTCATATAGCTATAGAATTTGTTGGTACGCCTTCAGTCTTTAATTTCCCATGTGATCATCCCTGAACAGGCAGAGCCTTTTTTCACCGAGACTAATGTACACCTCAAACCTTTTCCAATCTCAGTCTTAGGGGAGTTTTCTAGTCCAATGCTCTGCTGTCATCCTCCTCATATCTGTGCTCTCTTAGGTCGGGCGAAGGGTTACCGTGTCTTTTCTTGCTTATTGATTACCTTCCACGATAATGTAATGGAGAACCAATCGCCAGCAAATTCTCCACACAAAACCTAAACTGAAGTTCCGACAGCCAACGCATAAAGATGCCAACACTGAGACGCCTCCAACTGCATTTCAAATATGCAATATACTATCTGCCAGGACCACTACAAAGTATTGGCGAATGGGCTTTCAACCAATCTTTTAAGCTGTGGGGCTTAAAATGAGTCACCAGAGAAAACTTTAAAGAGTGAAGATCAGTCGTTACATCAACTTCAACCTTAAGAATGCAACTATTTCAAGTGAGCGCATCCCACAGTGAAAAAAAACTTCATTGCATTATCAACAACACTAATAAAGATTCTCGACCGATTTAATAATAACTAAGGCCAGGGACACCGACACGGGCGATCGCCCGCCTGAGTGCTATCCGGGCTCCGTGTAGAAGGGGAGTACATTGGAGTGAATGGGCCAGGGCACACGACATCCTTCTGGGCGTTCGACCGTCCGGGCTCTAAAATCACCCGTGAGTATTTTCTATAGCAGAGGACGCCCGGGCCGGGTGATCGCCCGTGAGGCAAGGGAGAGAAGCACTGGGGCCTATGGGGCAGGACACACGTCTCGGACGATCAGCCCTTCCTCAGTCTACCTCTCGCCTCCACCCAGTGAGTTCTCAGATAGAAATGCATGGAATGGGGAACTTCCGGCCGGGCGATCGCCCGTCTCATATGTTCTTGCACTAAAAATATCGCCCGTGTCGTGTGTCCCTGGCCTAAAGGATACCGCTCCTCGAGATCTCCTTTAGTTATTATCAACAATGTTATAGTTACGACCCTAGCTCAATACGTATGTAAAGAGTTAACATTACAATATTCATAAACTAAAAAAAAATAAATGCCAAACCAGCAACTAATTCAATACATTAAATAATGTATTGAATAACTAAATTTTAAACTGGTAAACAGATTATTTAGTAAAGCCAACTGGTAAAAATGCAAACAAAAACAGATGTAACCAGCAGAGAAAGGTTCTAGCTAGAAAGCGGTATGACGCATGCGTACTAAGTCTCAAGAGATTATTCAAAGTTGCAGTCGCTTTGTGACTATAAAGTCATTCTCCTATTATTATGTACATTAATTCAAAACAACTTTCTAAAATGCCCAAATATTTGACTATTGAGAACAAGGCTCTCTGAAAACAAAACAAACGTTTACAGAATTAATGTCTGTTTAAGAATAGAACAAAATTGTGTCAATATGTGGGTTTCTCTGTAACTTGGATTTAAATAATAATAATAATTTTAGGGCGCCAATGAACCTAGATGTAGACGCGCCTTAAATTAAAAAAAAATAATAATAACTTTATATTTTCTTGAAAACAACATTGCAAAGAATATGTTTTTTGGCACCAATAAAAACTTTTATATTTTTGAACCAGTTGTTTATTTATTTATTTACTAGAACACTCAGTATGGGAACCGTTAGCATAAATGTTAATATTTACATTGTCTAAAACTGGTTTTTAATATGGGAACTAACGACCATCCGTTTTATATAAATCATTTTAAACATCGATGTAAACAATGTTTATGTTTGGCCGTTGTTAATTAAACAAGCTAAAAAATGAACTCTCCATTATTCCTTAACAGTTCCTGAGGAAGGACACAAAAGGCCGAATAAACTTTTTTTAAAAATTAAAAAATAAAAAGTTTCTTCTTTGGCCCCAGCAAACTAATTTTTTAGCTTGTTTCATTTTTAAGATCTCGTCAGTAGCAGGCGAGCCCATCTTTGGGGAGGTCATTTTTGTCATTTCTTCATTCCATGACGTTGGTGTTCAATGCAGGAAGTCTTAGAGCCGGCCGCTAAAGGATAAAAACGACGCATCTTGAAACATGTTATAACATTTTTAGTGGACAATTTGTTTTTTTTAGTTGGCCAAAAAACATATTCTTCACATATTCAAAAAAATTATTATTGTTCTGCCAGATTTAGACTATTACAAGAAATACCCAAAAGTCCTCGAGAAGATCGACGTTTATCAGTTTCTTTCTAATCAAACTCCTAATGAACTCTTTCATTTTTATTTTATTACTAAAACTATGAAAATTAAATTTTATTACAATTAAAAAAAACAAAACACAATCCCACACAATAATTACTCATCTATAAACTCATTACCCTCATCCACATAGTTTAACATATAATTTTATATAAATATTTATGTACAATTTAATTAAAATATATTATATATTTTGATATATTTATTAATAAAGAGAAAGACTTGGTAGATTATTAAAATTTTATATCAGTGATAATATTAATTATTATTATTATAAATAATAAAGTTATAAAATAACAATTATTAGAATAAATCTATATTTCAATTTTATAAGAGAATTTAATTTAGTATATTTTTTATTAGCAAAATTTTTCGTCCTTGAATTTAATATTTATACAATTTTATGATAATAAATTTATTGGCAATGACAGATTGTTGCTAAATTTAGGACTGTATTTTTTGAAGAGACCCCTTCCCATAATAAATTCGGTGACACACCATTACATAGATGACAAATTAATTTTACAGATTTTTTCTTTTTTTTTATTTTCCACAGAACTGATACAATAAAAATTTATATTTGCAACAATATTGTAATGTTTGTTCATTTAGAATTAATTAATATGTGACTTGCAGATGTGATTGATTTCTTTATTATGAGCGGAGATGACGAATATTACAGATTTTAACATGAAAAATATCGTATACGATAATTAGCCGATACGATTTTGGGGGATGGAATGTTTTAAAGTTTAAAGATTATTTATAACTACGCGATCGGTTAGCTGATCTAATTTGTCTTCATTAACAATCCTTTAATTGACAGAATAGCAAAATCGTACCTTTACGCACTTGAGTCTAGGTTTTTTGCCTGTACGAGTGCGGAGTTATTCCGTGTGCGGAATTGTGGCAACTGAACGAGATTTGTAAAAGAACTTTATTCCCGCATTCAACATTATGTTTTGTTCTATACCAATTAAATCTAAAATCAAAAAGTACAGTTTTATTGTAATAGAATGAAACGTTTACAAGAGAAGTTCTGAAAATTGTAAATAAATATGAAATTTTATTTGTCGTGATAACATAAAGTTTTAGGTTAGGTAACAAACTGTTTAAAGAACAAAGTAGCACCGATATCGATTTCTTTAATGTTTTATCCTCTTTCATTTAAAAATAATATTATCTACTCAACATATTTGTGTAATTTATAGGGCGAATGCAACATTTCATGAATTTTTTCTTGATTTAAGTACTGGCCCCCTGGAAATTGATTCCCACCGGCACCGTAAAGGTAACACAGTGGTGTGATCTTGAACAGGGCATCAGGGTATCTTGTTGGCAGGAAATAAATTGTCTTCACATCCAGAGGTTGTTTCTTGTTTCTTTCAGTTTAGCAGACCGGAGGCCTAGCCTAAGAATAGTCTCTGAGGCTGCTAACCCCGTGGCATACGAGTGCATAGACACCGCATTCCATGCCGTCCCTCTAGCCCAAGATCTCACACACATTTCCCTGTTTGATTGTGAAGCGATTCGGAAAACTAATCTCACTCACACTGATTGAAAAAAATTAATCACATTCAAAATTATTGAACTAGAAGCGACATTAAAATATGATCTCAAAATTATTAATGTTGATTCTATTCAGGTTTTTAATAATTCAAGCCTCTGATTATAAACAAAACGATTTATAAAATGAAAAGGTTACTAAAACTGTAAAAAAAATATTTGCGGCTATACAGGAATTTAAGAAAAATCAGCTGTTAAATGCTGAATTAGTGGTTTCAAAGAGCTGTAATTTTATTTCTTTAGACCAGTCCAAAATTCAAGGGCGATGAGCTTCATTTAGAAGGCGGCGGTAGAAAGGACTGTGGCGTAGGTGACGAGGAACAACTACGGCTGATACCACGCGGCGGTTCGGACAGTAGTCGGCAGGTTGGTGACAATGTGGCGCTGGAAGTCTCCTGGACTGGTTCTGGTGTAGGTGTTGGACAACGGCGTTCACATGCGGCCACCAGACCACTCAGAGCGTGCAACGGTATTCGGTACAGGCGAAATGGACGAGCTTCCGGCGATATGGCTGATAATGTGAATTGAGTAAAAAGGAAGAATTAGCATAGTTTACTGGTAAGATGGGTCAATTCTAAATCGTAACGGTTATCCCGGAATACTCACAATGTGGAGAAGAGGGCGGTGACAGACTTGCTTCCTTGCTATCTGCCTTGATATCCATGTGTAATCTTTCCGATTTACTTTGGAAAAATTCTGGAGCAGTTGTAGCGAAAAATATATCGTTCTAAAAAAAACAGAAGCATCGAAGGAAAAACATTGTATTGATTAAATTTAATATAAAAAAAATGAAGAAACATGACGAACCTTGGAAGAAATGAGCTTCAACTTCGGCATAGCCATCGTTTGGACTAGATTGCCATTGATAATTAGCCGTATCTCCATGGAGTCTGATGTGAATGCCAAAACGTATGGAAAGGCACAAACTGTGACAAAATGTTTTATGTGAATAGAAATTTAGATCAGATTGATTCATGGGATGGGTCACGATCCCAAGCACTGCAGCCAGTAGAGGCTTATTGTTCCTACCTCTGTAAGTCTAGTATGTGGAATCTCCCCTCTTCATGAGTTTAAGGGCTTTCCCAACCAGTTCTTTTTGCGCTTTTATCTCCCTATGAACTCAAAGGGACTTGTGGTTCCGGGCATTCGCCCATCATCAGGAAATTTTTTGTCAAACAGTGTGGCAAATTTAGTTGATACACTGGTTTTGAAATGTTTTTGTTAGGACCTAACTAGTTAAGAGGAGTGTTGGTATCTGTCTGGGAAAGCACATGTTTCTGTCTTTAAAGAGGCATGTTATTCCCTTTAAAAATGGAAACAACAACAAGTGGGGATATATAACTTGAACTACGTTTTTTAAAGGAGGTTTACTAAATAATTAATTACCCATACTATCCTACTATTTTATTTATTTATTTATAACAGAGCGAAATAACACTGTGTCAGCCGTGGGCTACTGTGAAATAGTCACAAACAAGAAATGATAAAATACGAGCTGAATGATCGACTTCTGTCAGTAACTATTTCACAGTAACCCATGGCTGACACAGTGTTATTTCACTGTTTCAAATAAATAAATAAAATAGTAGGATAGTATGGGTAATTAAGTATTAAGTAAATTTCCTTCAATAGTGTAAGTTATAAATCCCCACGTGTTGGATGTTACCATTTTTAAAGGGTACAATATGCCACTTTAAAGACCGAAACTGTGTTTTCCCACTCAGGTACCAACAACCTCTTTACCTGTTAGGCCCTAACAAAACATTTAAAAACCAGTGTACCAACTAAATTTGATCTGTGCAAATCTATGTTATCACACTATTTGACAAAAAAGCATCCTGATGGTGGGCGAACGCCCGAAACCAGTCATGACCACAAAAAGAAGCCAGGCTATGTTGGAAAATATCTCTGAAACATGAGCTGACTTAATAAGAGTATGTTTTTCACACTCCGATGTCTACACTCGTTTCTGCGCAGCGGGTTAAAGGTAGTTAAAAGCAAAATACTTTTTTCCACTTTACAAGATTCAAGTAAATCCGTAATTCTTATACGAGGGTGGTTTGAAAAGTTCTCGGAATCACCGCTAGATGTCAGTACTAGAGCAACGAGGTTCCCGCGCAATAATCACACATCCTTTGTGAGGAACACGTGGCGCATCAGTGCTCTTCCCGCGTAGTGATTTGTGACAATGGAAAAACTGAGATTCAAGCAGTGATTAAGTACTTTGTAAAGAAAGGTATGAAAGCAAAGGAAATTCATGCCGACTTTCAGAACACACTGGGGGACTCTGCTCCTTCATATTCAACTGTTGCCATTCATATTCAACCGTATATCGCGGTGAATTTGTTACCAGCCTTAGAAACTTGTTCTGCATAATCTGAAGGCCATCAATATTAGTCATGCAGGTGATACTCCAGAAGGATCAAGCATACAGTAACACTGGCTTGTCAACCACCTTATATATCAACAGTTTGTTACTTACAAGTCAATTTAGATTCTCTGGGGAGTAACGGGAATAGTGCTTGGATCGCTGCGTAGCCTTTGTTAGGCGTTCCTTTAGGTGAGGATTAAAGGCAAGTTTCCGGTCGAGTGTAAAACCAAGATAACGGACGGAGTTTGACCATGTCACTGACTGCCCCAGGAAGTGTGTACTTCTTTACAAATCAAGAGGGTCTAGAAATGGAAAATAAATGGCCTTAGTCTTGATGTGGTTGATTTTAATTTTTCATGATTCACAATATCTGTTGATGCAGGCCAAAGCTTCCGACAATCTGCTGACGATGAAAAATAGAGAACAACGCCAGAGCGTATAAGGCCAAACTAACATTCTTGGTCGTAAGTATTTTTGGATTGTGCTGTTCACAAACAAACACATAGATCAAGTTCTAAAAATCATTATCTGAAACTCAAGGAACCTCAAAACACATATTTCCAGTGATAATCCAATTTTTGGAAAATTTGACCGTTGCAAACTTTTTCTTTTAACAGTAAAAAGATAAGAAAAAAAAAGTGATTAAAAAAAATTACCAATATCAGAAGGGATGGAGTTCCAATGGAAATCGAATTCATTACTAGAGGTACTATCGTTTATTTTCTGGAAATGGCAGGTATCTGTCAAAACAGAAAACAACACTTATATAAATAAACAACCGGCAACTACCTAGGGCAGCTGGAACTAGTAGTAGTTAAGGAGGTAATACTCACTGTTATAACACAGCAACAGTTCAGGTTCTTCATCTTCGTAGAGATCAAGGGCAGCCACCAGATGTGCTTTAATGCCGTCTTGTACGGCAAATAGTTTATTGATTTCACCAGTTCTTTCGCTGACCAAATCAAACTGATGTTTATAACCAACACAAATGGTATTATCGGCAGCTCCGCCCGCGGAAGTGGCAAATGTACAGTCGACCAATGTGATCAACGTTGGTGATTCTGCTAAGGAAATTTCCTGTAGAAAGAAAGAAATAAAATTTAAAAAATCTGATATAAAACACTCACAAGGCCCTTGACCTCTGTCTACAAGTCTAATGCGCATAAACTAAATATCATGTTTGGTTTCCTGTGATTCTACATTTTAAGATATTTTGTTTCATACTGTAATATGTGCATCTCTGGGAGATTTTTTTTATTTTTGTACTTTGAAAGTTGCACACTATCAACAGTCCTTTGCACCCGTATTTATTAAATAGACCCTTTACGGGGTATGTGCATACATAAAGACCACTCTATATTATTCAAATGAATGAACTCCAATCAAAAACTACAAAAAATTGATATTATCTTAATCTTATTTCAACATGACGCGAATTTACTCTTTTATTTTTGCTAAATAGTTAGGTACACAGGCCCACCCTTTATAGAAAACAGTGGCATCCGAGAATGCGTTGGAAGACGTTCAGCGGCAGCAGGAAATCAAGAGATTTGCCACCCCTCCGCGGCACTGGGAGAAATAATAAATATAAATAATGATAGTGAGGTTAGGTCTTGGAAAATAAAAAAAAACACTATTATTGTAAGGCATTAAAGACAAATATAATAATATTTAAAACATGACACTTAACTTTGTAATTAATAAACTATTAAGTGGAAATACGCCAAACCTCACATAAGCATAATTTTATACACACACACACACACACACACACACACATTCAATATATATATAGGATATGATGAAGAAAGTTTTATTTTTAAAATAACTTAAACCTCAGATTTATTAAAAACTTAGTAAATACAGTCGAATAAACTAATAAGAGCTCCCTTTTCAAAACAACCAAAAATACAATATCATAAAAAGAATGCTCTTTAACAAAACTCAAAAATACAACTTCACAACTTGAAAAAGAAATTACACAACATTACACAACTTTAGACAACCTCAGTAACTTTCGTCTTGTCACCAATATAGCTTAAATACAACTACTCTCTCAAGCGGATCTCGCACTCTACCATCCTTCCTCCTTGCCTTCTCTTACCTCTCTAGCTCCCCCCCCATATATATATATATATATTACATTAATCTTCACCAAAAACCTTTTTTTCATATCTAGGAAACCTCAGAATAAGTGTTTCCGATGAAAACTCAATTTGAAACACTTGACAAGACGATCACAACACTTCAAAAGAGAGACAAGTGTGAGGACAAATATGTAAATATTTGAGTTTTAGAGAAAATTTGTCCTTTTATATATAATTGTATTAAATGGAGTGAGAGAAAGTTCTGTGAATATTTCACACCAGATTTTTTTTAAATTGTAAAATACATGAAACCAATAAGTAACATTTCTGAAAAAATAAAAAATGAAAGGCATTGAAGCAGTAGGATAAATAAAGAAAATGCGGAATGTAAATGTAAGAGAGTAGTGGGCAGGCCGCGCTATCTGCCGACAGTACAGGTCACTGCATCTCTACTAATCAACTGTGTTGCTCTATCGATACAACTAATAGACCATTTAATCCGCAACTTAACTGCATGTAATTAAACTTTTAGAGAGACTTTTGTTGGTTATTAATGGAATTAAGATATAATTATCTTATAGAAACATTCTGCGGACTCAGAATTGCAAGGAAAAAATCTGGTGTGAAACACTCGCACGACTTTCTCTTATTGCTGTTTAAAGAATCAATTATTTATTTATTTATTTATTTAATTTGATTTATATACGGGCTAAATATAATTACAATTGACGATTTTTCTACAAACTTATAATTTTAATAAAATTTACTTGTCTTCAATTTTTTCCTTATTGGGGGGAGAATCTTCAAATGCCTTTTTTGTGGAAAGTATAACTGCTCCACTCGCACAAAACTTCCTTATATGAACTTTCTCAGAAAAAAGTTTCGAACAAAAATGAATAGTCTCTGTTAGTGTAATAATTTTAATAAAACCCACTAGACTTTTATAAAGAAAATCGCAAAAAAAGGAAAAAACTGTTCAGTAAATAGGTACTGCCGGTCAACCGATTTTCTTGAAACTCTGAATTTTGGCAACATATTGAATTCTGAAAATATATGTATGTAATAATATATGGATGATAGAATCGTACAGTAAATAAAAACAGCACTAACAAGTATAACCCCCCCCCTAAACCTAAAACCCACTTAAATGAATTTCACGGAAAAATGTCTGAAATAAAAGTTGTGACAATGTTTATCTAGTTGATAATACTAAGCTTAATATTAAGTTTGTAATAATAACTTCATCCTTTAATGAAACTGTTCAGTAAATTGGTACTGCCGGTCATATATGTTGATATGTTTGCGAAAAAATCGCAAAATGACATGGTTAATGAGCCCCAAACTCGGCGGATTGGCTCACCTTGAGTAGAGAGAGAGGGATACACTTTATTTTAAAACTAAGTGGGGCTGCTCAACTAGGATGAGTTGCAGAGGACACAGCGTACCAATCAATCAGCAACGACAATCATATAAAAATAAAATAAAATAGATAAAAAAACACACACATATACATATTATGGGAATAAAATGAAAAACACTTAATTCAATTTAAGCCTAATAAAAGAACATTTGTCATTGTCAATAAATATGGTTTTTTATAATTGCTAGTGAGTCTATAAGAATGAGCTCACTAAGCGACGTTATTTTGCTCTGGTCGATACCGACCGTGTCAAAAAACATTGCCGTTCTGTTAGGTATGGTTCCTCTCGAACCAAACCAGAGTCCCCGGACCTGGTACTCTCTATCTCCGAAGTGCTCTCTGTACTTCTCCTGGTAGTAGGCGATGCACCTCTCATAAATACGGCGCTTCTCCATATCGATTTTCTCCGCCTGATCAGGATCGTTAGACTCAAACCTGATTGTGGGATCCAGGATATATGTCAAATTGCTGCTCTTCCTGAAAACCAGGATATCTGCGTATCGGGTCGACCCCGCGTCATCGACAGCAAGCACCTCCTCGTAGCACACAAAATCCTTTGTACCTTCAAGAAGCTCCGTGATGGTGTGCTTGACACGGTGGTGCCGGCGAGTGACAAGGAGCATGTTGTGTGGACAATTACCAAGCACGTGGGCTGGTGTTTCATTCTCCCTGCCACATCGGCGGCAGAGGGGTCCAACATCTCCTGACATCTGTGCGGCTACCGCCGGTACTCCACGAAGAGGAGCATAATTATTACTTAATTTAAGGGAGTTAGTCCACTCGGAGCCCGAGAGCAGCTGCTTATTACAGACGAATTGATTTTCTTTAGGGTTATCCCTAAAGTGGCATACTCCCACACCTTGCCACTTACACGCAGCCCACGATTCGAAAGAGCTCTCTCTCAGACCTTGGCGAATTCTTTTAATGGACACTAGTTCCTGGGGACTTATTACATCCAATTCAAGCCTAGCCGCGCACAGACTTGATTCAGCCTCATAATCAAATATTCGTTGAAAAAGAGGATCCTGCACTCTTGACAATTTCTGGATAATTGACCAGTGCTGCAGAGGCGCCTCCCACTTACACCTGAGCAGGCCAAGTCCGCGATAACGTCGAGGGGCGTATAGCATACCGCTATTCGTGTCAGCGGGCAAACTAAGCATGGCTTTCAGCTAAGCATACTGGATAGCTAGAAGTAAATTGGAATCCTAAGCAACCGCTTTGGCGTAAGAAAAAAAAATCGTAAACAACTGCAAAATTCATTCAATTACGTGGTACTTCCGACTGAGGAATTTAGACAGATAACTTTCGGTTGGATCCCATGGTGGGTACGAATACCCACTTCATCTGAGTGCCATGGTAAATACCAACCTTGTCAGGAGGATATTTGCAAAACTGTAGGATGTGGTCAGGGTTCGCTTATCCAGGGCCGTGCCAGCGACCTGCTAGGCCTTTAAGTAGGGGACTTGTTCTCTCTGCAAAATGTTACCACGGGATCCTGAGTCAGCCCGGCAGAGCTTGCTCTGCACTCACGTGCTGAGGGAAGGTTTTGTGGGGGGTCGAGGTTTCTAATTATGATAGTGGAGTCCAAGTGATCTGTTTTGTGGGCAGGAGTTGGTTAGTTTGCCTCCGGGAATAGTTCCGCCTTCTCCCATCCCCTCACATCGGGTCGGATCCCATGGTGATACCCAAATAGAATGAGTATATACTTTTCATACACACCACACCACACACACACACACACACACACACACACACTTGCATTCGCTGACGACTTGCTAATACTGGTTGCTGGAAGATCGAGCTTGGAGCTTAGTGTTGAAGCAAATAGAGTACTAGCTTCATCACAAAGTTGGGCTTCAGATAATAAAATCAGCTTCAACAGAAACAAATCCAAGGTATTGCACATGTCCAGAAGAGGTACATTAGCCTCTGAAAATGTGAGTGTACCTGAACGACGTACAACTGGAATTGGTGGACCAGGTGAAGTATCTGGGAGTTATATTTGACAAGAAGTTGTGTTGGGACCAGCATTTGCAGCACGTCTGTGACAGAAGTTCGCAGGTCGTTAATTTGCTGTCAAGAGCGGCCAAGGTACACTGGGGACTTGGTAGTAAGGCATTGAGCGTCATCTATAAGGGCGCATTTCTCCCCTTAATAACTTATGCTGTCCCCATTTGGCAATTGGCATTGAATCATAAGAAGAATAGGCAGAAACTTGAAAGAGTGCAGAGACTGTTTCTGCTGCGATTGATCAAGGGTTATCGCACTATTTCGTTTAATGCCGCAAGCGTAATAGGAGGAGTAATGCCGATGTGTCTTCAGATAGAACAATATATAGATATTTACACGGTACAGACGGGTGGAGTAGTTGATGGCTGGTGTGGATCAATGATAGATACTCCGGTTGGCGTGAATGAGGAGTGGCTGCATCCCGCTGGGCTTCCAACCATCCAAATGGATTTAGAAGTACAGTTCGATACTGACATTTTTACAGATGGAAGCAAAGAAGATAAATTTGCTGGATGCGCATACGTCGTCATAAAATTGGAGCAGGTGGTGGTTCACGAAAAGTATCGTCTCGGGGCATATTGCTCAAACAATCAGGCTGAGCAATTAGCTATAGTCAAAGCTTTAAATTGGGTTGAATGTAATTCGTTTTTGGGAGAAAAAATTAGAATCTCTACAGATAGTCGCATCACCCTGGACTCTTTGCAGAATAACGATATCCACTACCCTATAATCGATATGATAAGGAAGTGGCTTTGTAGACTGCAGAACAGATGCACCATTTCAGTCTCATGGGTGAAGGCACACGTGGGTATTGACAGAAATGAGATTGCTGACCAAATGGCGAAAGCAGCGTCAAAGGATTCTGGTTTGGCGATTGCTTACAACAAGTACCCCAAATCGGCACTGGAACATTGAGCGCATCAACGCTGCATGGAAGCTTGGCAACAACTCTGGGACAATTCGACCACGGGTACTCTCACTAGAGAATTTCTTCCTTCTGTGGAGCGCCGTCTCCAAATGCACCACTTCGTCATTGGCTATGGGTTGACTCAGCTTCTTTCTGGACATGGGAAAATGGCACATTATCTGAACAGATTTAATATAACCGAAACTGCATTTTGTACATGTGATTCTTCTTCGGTTCAGACAGTCGACCATCTCTTGTGGGAATGCGAATGCTTGCAGCCGGCGAGACAGTTACTCATGCAGCAGGTGGTGACTCAGGGCGAGTGTTGGCCTCCCCAGAAATCTACATTGCTTCAGTCAAGATTCTTTGCACACTTCAATAATTATGTCAAAAGAGTAATAACATTCATATACAATAGTAATGTTACTTCTTGAATAATTGAAGTAATAATAATAAAATGAAATATAAAATAAATAAATAAATAAATAAAAAGATTATTAAAGGAAAAAAATTAAATGTGTATATTTATGTATAAAAAAAAATATAAAAAAAAAAAAATTAAAAAAAAAAAAATTAATATAAAAAAAAAAAAGAATAAAAATAAATAAATAAATAAATACATATATATATATAAATATTAAAAAAAATAATGATAATAACAATAAAAATTAATAATAAACAAATAAAAAAGAGTAGATAATATTGTATCTATAATAGTTATGGTTTTAAATCAAGTTAATTAATGTGAATTTCCTTCATTACTTTGTGTTGTCGTATATCCGCACTTTAATATTTCGTACTGCTTTTACATAAGTGTAAATAATTCTAAATGTTTTCATGTAACAGCCATGTTCACAATATGTAATTTTGTCCGCATAAATGTGTATTTTAGTTTAGATGTAAGCTGTAATGTGCAATTTATACATGTAATAATATGTTCTAAATTTCATGTAGTGCTCAAATGAGCGGAGCATGATGGTAATAATGATATTTTAAAAAAACAAACAAAAAAAACATACACACACACACACAGACCATTTCTAAAAACCACTTTTTGGATTCAGGGACCTCAAATGTGTATTTCCGGTGAAAACTCGATTTCGATAATTTTGCACGATTACAATATTTCCTCTTAACAGCAATTAGAGAAAGTAATAAGAAATGATATCAGTAAGTTGAAGATAAAAATTTAATATTTTTCATCAATTCTTTTCCTGTTTTTTTTAATGACTCAATTTTAAAGTGTTATAACTTACCTTAAGATGCTGGAAGCCTTCCACAGTGTCAGTATCGCTGGCCGGACACCAAGCAGTCCAGGCGGCCGAATGTCTCCACTGCATGACTAAAAGTTTCTTACCCATGCTGACCACCTGGCATCAAAGAACATTCAATAAAATAACTGGCCAAAATTAGACATAATCCAATTAGTAGAATCCAAGTAGATTTATGGAGAGCGGCGATGAAATGACCGCCAAGTCAATTATGCTTAAATGTATTCTGTAAACAGTATGGTCTTTGGTGGTAGAAGCAGTATATGTTGTGCAGTTGACGATGAGTATAGAATTTGTATAAGTATGATAATCCTAAGTAGTCTGGACTGATAAAATATGTCTATAGGCACTGCTAGTAGGAGGGTATGTGTGTGTTGAAGAATGATGAAGATGTTCCAGGATCTTGAAAGAAATGACGCAAAATCCCTTTCCCAACGGGGGGATGGTAATCAATATGACCAACAAACAGTCGGCTTTTTCATGAAAAATATTACATAGAATATGTTGTTTTTGTTTGTTTACCTATTCTCCCCTCACACTAAAACTACATTTTTTTCCTCCTCCATGACTTCGGCTATTCAGCCATTGCGCAGCACAGCATCAAAGGCAGCGCTGGCGATTGATGTTCGTATAGTTGGATATTCAGGGGGCACGTGAGAACAATCTCGGACGCAACATTTCAACCCCCTCCCCCATTAAAACAACTAGATTAGATTAGATTGTTGTAGAGGATTAATGCACTGCGACCTAAAAGATAAATTGTGTCCCCCGGAACCTTCTCCAATGCACAGCCGGCCTCCAAGCAGCGTTCTCCAGCTACATACAGCACTGCACATCACCGGACAGTGAGTTGTAGAGGCTCCTAGGAAGAAAAAATGTAAGGGCAGCATGCTGGATTCGAGGTTGCTAGTCCAGCGCGCTACCACTGAGCTAATCCCTTCCTTCTCCCTTGGCTTTCGCCAATTAACTCTAGTTTGACGGAGACTCTAGTTTGTGTACTGTGTTTGTCTTTGTAAAAAGTAAAGTATATATAGTTATAGTGTATTGTGTACTGTTCTGATGAAGTGCATGGAGTACTGAGCTCTGGTCACCCATGGGGACGCTACTCCATTCAACTGCATTCAACAGATACCCCTTTGCGGGCGTTAAAACAACTAACTCAGCTGTTTGTTCACCACATTTCAAGGCCTATTTAAAAGGATGAGCTGGAAGACATGTACTACCATTCATTGAGGTTCCACATTAGAATTCGTAGTGTAGGTCGGGATGGATTAAGTTTCATGCCACCTCTTTGTTAACCTACCATTAAAGGTAGGTAAAAGGAAGGTTTAAAGCTTTAGGCTTGAAACAGTTTAGAATTGGTCTTGGAATAAGGTGACTAACGGATCTCCGTATATATATATATATATATTTATCAAAGAGTTCGTCAGAAGCAGATTACCTCCTGGGAACGGACCCCGGAAAGGATCGAGAGATAATTTAGTCAGATGTGTAGATACGACACACTGTTTTAGAGAAATTAAAGAAAATTAAAACATTACACAATAAGCAAATATGATGAACTAAATGTTTGACATGAAAGTTCACGTTAGTGTTCATGTAGGAAGTCATGAGGCCATTTGTGCTGCAAACAACGAGTCTGAAAATTGTTAAAGGATTTATTTAGCTAACCTTTCTTTCTTTTGGAGTGTCTTAACATAAGGGTCTAACTAAAAAAATACATATTCTATACTTAAAGAAAGAATTAATTAAAATGTAGTAATTAAAGATGCAATGTGGCATAATTAAGATGACGTATTTGTCTCTCAATGTGAAAAGAAAGACACTATCCATGTAACACTGACCATTCTCAAATGTGATCCTCCAGGTCGGCTTACAGCATACATGGTACAGCCTCTGGTTCGATCTAATTTATGCTCCTTGAGTTCAGCTCTGCTGAATAATTCGTTTGAGTCTGCTTCAAAGTCGGACAGTCTGAACACATGTATCTTGCTGTCCCGTCCGGCTACTCCTTTAAATTTTAAACAGAGAATGAAAATAAACAAAAAATATCTATTCACACGATTTTCACCTACTCTAATTATCACAATTCAATAAAGAATTTTACCTTTAAAATTGGAACGTAATAATGTTTAGTTATAAAAATGGTGGTGGGCCTTGAAATACGAAATTTATGTTTAGAAATTTGTTTTTAACACAAACTTTGTCTAATTATAAACATTAACCTATCAAGTTTACCTTTGTCAGCTCTGAACAGAAGTATGCCGTGTGCTTCAACCACGGTCAGCTGTTTAATGCTAACTGATTTATCAAAAATCTGTTTATGTGATAGGCCATCTGTAACATAAATAATTAAAACTAAAAAATTTAAAAAAAGTCTAATTAATAACAAATTTGAGATTGATAATATTTTACCTTCAACAACAAAAACCCCACTTTCTGTTGACAGGACCAGTTTAGATTCACCCCAAGAATCACCGCAAATGATTTCATGCGCAAAATCCGGATAGAAACAGTGCGGCTCCCAGGGAGCTCGCTTGTACAGACCAGTTGTGGCCAGCGAAGTGGGCGCATCTCCCTTGACTATGGTCTCCAGTTTCAACGCTTGGCCAATGCGTACGAATTCCACTTGACGTGCCTCCTCTTTACGCCGTGATCCTCTGGGTGCATCCGGTAATACGTCTGAGAATGCTCGACGATTCAACATTGTCTATTAAATAAGCAATATAATTTTATTTTTTTGTTTTACATATTTTAAAATATCCAATTTTCATCAGTTTTATATTGGCATTCCAAGATGCACCAAAGATTTGTGGTGACTGGAGAACTTTTTCTATTGTTATGATCACGCACATTTTTCAACTAAATCCTTTTTTGGCTTTATTTGGTATATAGTGGAAACGCCACTCATTATATTTTCATTAGTCGCCAGGGGAGTGGATCAAACATTATGCTGTGCAGTGGAGTGGATCAAATCCTACGCTGACATGATAATGTTATTTTACCAGTTGACAGCTCCACCATACGGCTCTAGTAAACCTCTAAACCAAGGAACGGCTGTTCTCTCGGTTACTAAAGACCTACAGCAAATCTCCAAGTTTCACTGACATTTGGTCACACTATCGTCTTATTCTATTTCGTCTCTAGTAAGGTTTTGTACAATTTTACACTCAAATGTTTTAACCTAATAGTTTACTATTAAAGGAAAAGGATTGTGAGTTTCGGTCTTTTTAAAAAAAATATTAAAACTTAAATTCTTGCCAACGTTTCGACAAATATATTGCCTTTTTCAAGGCCTACAACATATAAATACAATAGGTTCTTTTTTGAAAGTCAAAATCAAAAAACAAAAATCAGAATGTAATAAAAATATAAAAAATAAATATAGATTAATTTATAAAAATTTTTTTGGTTTACTTACATAAAAAATAATAAAAAAAAAACTATTAAATAATCTTCAAAACATATCAAAATTTGAAAACTTATGTATAATTTTGGAATTAAAAGTTGAGAACACCTCAACAACACAGAGAATAGTGAACAAATAAACCATATTGAACAGCAGACAGGTATATTTATAACGGGACTAGTGGAGAGGGGGGTCTATTTGGAAAAACAAGGTCAAGGATTAAGAAATCAGGTTATGATAAATTGAAGAGAGACTGTTGGTATCTGTCCTGTAATTAATAGAATTTTTCTCTTTTTTTATATATAGCATTTCTAAAAAATTAAGTTTTTTCCTATTACGTTCAGTTGCCAAAATACTGGTGTTAGAAAAATCAAAATCGTGTCTTTTTTCAGTATGATGTTTAGTGAGTGCTGTTATGTTGTCAGAGTTAGGTTTGTTTTTTCTACAGTCATAGTCGTGTTGGTATAACCTGTTCTTTAAATATTGTTTCGTTTGTCCAATATACGTGGCTGGACATTGCTGGCAATTTATTTTATAAATAATATTTGATTGTAATTCAGTCGGCGTAGGGTCTTTTAATTTAGAGAACAGTTTGTGTATTGTATTTGTTGTTTTATGTGCTAGTTTCTCTTTTTTTATATATAGCATTTCTAAAAAATTAAGTTTTTTCCTATTACGTTCAGTTGCCAAAATAATGGTGTTGGAAAAATCAAAATCGTGTCTATTTTCAGTATGGTGTTTGAGTGCTGTTATCAGAGTTAGATTTGTTTTTTCTACAGTCATAGTCGTGTTGGTATAACCTGTTCTTTAATTAATTACAGGACAGATACCAACAATCTCTCTTCAATTTATCATAACCTGATTTCTTAATCCTTGACCTTGTTTTCCTAATAGACCCCTCTCTCCACTAGTCCCATTATAAATATACCTGCCTGCTGTTCACTATTCTCTGTGTTGTTGAGGTGTTCTCAACTTTTAATTCCAAAATTATACATAAGTTTTCAAATTTTGATATGTTTTGAAGATTATTTAATAGTTTTTTTTTTAAATTTTTTTATGTAAGTAAACCAAAAAATTTTTTATAAATTAATCCATATATATTTTTTATATTTTTATTACATTCTGATTTTTGTTTTTTGATTTTGACTTTCAAAAAAGAACCTATTGTATTTATATGTTGTAGGCCTTGAAAAAGGCAATATATTTGTCGAAACGTTGGCAAGAATTTAAGTTTTAATATTTTTTTTAAAAAGACCGAAACTCACAATCCTTTACCTTCATACAAATAACGGTCGAGAAGAATTTTCCATGTTTACTATTACTACAACTATTTAACATACAAATCTCACTCTTTCTTAAGACACGAACTACTTATAAACAGGTTCAAGACGGCTTAAAATTAGGCCTTCCCTTTTTTCTTTTTTGGGGGGGGGGATGTTTACACCTTGCTTAGCTTTGTTTTCTCATAACCGGAGGAGTTAAATGGATTCTTCTTATAGATGAGAGACTGGGAAGTTGTTAAAATATTCTGCACACTACTATATCTGATTTCTCTCGATATAATTTATTCGAATAAGAATCAATTTATGCGAGGGAATAGATAGTTAGAATTTAAAACTTCTTGATGATGTTCGTACTACTTGATTACAGTTTTAATTGGCCTCTGATTTTCTTGGGTCGACCCCAATACGAGATTTTTCTAGATCTGGGCAGAGTTTTGTTAAGTAATGTAGCTAGTGGCGTAGTAATATGGTAGTAGAAATGTTTCCACCACCAAATACTACGACATAATGTAAGTTAATATCGATTTCACAGAATGATTACAGCAATTAAAGGGCACTTCCGTTGTTATTAGTTCTAATGCAAGAAAAATAGGATAGAACTAAGGCTGGTGCAGACAGCATGGAAGTTAGAGGACAATGGAGTTCATATGGCTGAGCATTTACATACAGCTCTGCTGGAGTCTCCCATCTGTTCTGAACATAGATCCTTGATCAGCATGTCCAAGGTTCGTTCTCTTTTCTGGGCGAATATCGGCGTGTTGAACGTGGCCTTCTCACCATTGATTACTATGTCAAAAAAAAAAAATAATAATAAGACATCATTATAAATTAACATGTTACTGAACTTAAGAAAAAAAAACAGATCATTAGTTACATAACATTACTAACATTTAACTAATAGAAATTCTCTAAAATCTCCAGGTTCTCGAAATATTGGAGGACAGGGAAGTGATGGTCCGAACAAGGGCACAGATTCTTCAGAATACACCACCAATCTATAGGACTGATCTTCAGCAGAATAACTGACTACGGCGAATACATCTATACAAAGTAGGTGTCAAGGAAACATCAATAACGTTTGTAAGATAATGTTGATTAAAAGAAATTAAAAATCTAGGCGTGAAACACTCACACACTTTCTCTTACTACAATTAATGCAATTTTAATATAATTTCCCCCCAACTTGTAATGTGTATTAAACGTTTAGTTGCTCTTTATTTTACCAGCTTTTCCTAGGTACTAAGGTGGCCTAACGCACCCGTACCATCTCTCTCTGATCCGCCAATCACCGACCCCACGATCTCGACTGTCATTTCATCTTTTCTTAGCTACTCAGGAGATCCATTTTAATGCCTTGCTAAGACTCTTCCCCCACTCATTCTTTTAACGTGGCCGAATTTGACCAATTTTTCTTCATTTGTTCTCTCTTCTCTGTCGGCTTCCGTATTTTTTTTTTATTACTCTCAACAACTTATTCCTCATTCTTAACGATTCCTCGATCTTAACTTTTACAGGAGGTCCCGATTTTTTGACGCATAAAAGAGGATTCCCTAAAAGACAGAATAAAAATAAAATATTCTCTTTTGACAGTTCCGACCCTAAAGCATAGTCCTCACGCGTTGGTATAGTGGCTAGCGCACTCGCCTTTCGTGCGGGAATTCAGGGTTCGATACCCGTGAAGGCAAAATTAATGTTGACCCAGCATCTTGATAAAAATTGGGAAGCTACAGTTAGTAGCGCCCTAGGTAGCGAAGGCCGGAACTAAACGACGTGTGAACTGCGGCTGCGGCTGCTTACCACACGGTGCGTTTGAGTTCTCTGTTTTTTTCCATTTCCACAAACGTACAAAACCATTCGTTAAAAACATTTTTTTTTATCATAATCAGGACACTTCAAGACATGTATTTCTGGCGCGATCTGACAAGATTGCCATGTAGTTTCCTTTACTGCAGCAAGAGAAAATAAAAAGCTTTGTGGAAAACCACTTGCAATAGAAAATAGACTATAATATGAATAGATTAATAGAATAACAAAGAAGCGAACAACTATATAAATAGATAAATGCAGAGAAGGATACGTGTAAATTGTGACTTAATAGATGATGGATTAAAATTGGCCATCTGTGATGGGCCGCCTTCCACAAACACAATGTTCACTATATCGTTACCAATATGGCGTTTTCTTTCCACCTGTCAACATTTAAATTAAATATCAGCTGATTTCTATATGAATCTTATTATGATTCATCATTTTCTTTTATTTTTTCCCACTTTCTTTCATACCTGTTGTTTGTTATCCTTGGAGTAAGGTAAGAGTGTAGACACATGAAACATTATCTCATGTCCTTCGTATATTGTGTACACTGAATATTTTCCAGTCATATCACCTGGAAATGTTAAAAAAAAAAGAAAAAGAAGGTAGTAATTATTATTTATTTATTTTAAGAAATGAAAGCATCCAAAAAAATCCCACTTTTTTTTTGGTAAGCCTGCAAGGCGTGAATTGCACAGAAGTACAAAATGGCGTGTTTTTTTTAAAGTGGTTTGTAGCATTGTAAAGGTACGGCTGTGGTCTGCATCGAAATGGCGAGAAAACGACATCTCGCCACTGGATTACTTACTTTAAAGTGGTCAATTTTCATCAGTTAAATGTCGTCATCGTTCAAGAAAGTACCTTCGTTCTTCTTAAATAATTAACTTAAATATTGCACAATATTCAACGCAAACAAAAAATATATTCGGCTCACATTCAGTTTAGAAAAATCAAAGTAAGGCATTTCTAAAGTTTATATATAAAAAAGCGATTTCCTGAATGATAGTTTTATAAAATAAGTAAGTAAGTAAGTAAGTTGCCTTTTACAATTTACGTTCTCGGCTAGAATAGTAAGACCAATAGATACAAATTGAGTAATAACGAAAGAGATGGCGCTAAATTGGCGTGATATAAAAATTAAACTTGTCAGAGGCTAATGGCGACCATCTGGCACCAAACACCACTCCATTACAACAATAACCGCTGCTACAATTATATCCTTTAAATTCTACAGCTCCACTGCCACGTCACCATCATACCCACTTCAATGCGCGCTCTGCCTAATCCTTGGGTTTATAACCTCGATTTAGTAGTATGAGTAAAACTGACACTCACCTTTAATGTCTAAACCACCCCGGTATTTGTCCCATCCTTTCAGACGTATCTTATCACCAAGTAAAGCTGTAAACCTTTCAAATTCCACGCTTCCAGTTTCTAGAAAGAAAAAAAAGATCAACAATTTTAACATAATACTTATTTTTAAATAGTAATTTCTGGGACAACTTTATCAAATTAATTAGGGAAATTCATTTGGCGGTATTACTTTCTCTTACTCCAGTAAGAAGAACTATTGCGATCGTGTTAAATTTTCAAACTTTAGTTCTCATCGAAAGTACATGTTTTGAGATCCTCTGAGTATAAAAGAAAAAAAAAACTGAGTATAAAAGAAAAATTGCAGGAACTTGGTATTCCGTTTAGGCATTATCCCTGCCTCTGATCCGAAGGTTTCCGGAAAAATTCATCTACTGCAATGTGACTTTAGTGAATTGTTTTTTTACTTTTTGCCGACTTTCAAACTAATATACTGGGACTAAAGTACCACTTAGTTTGAAAGTGTTCTAACACTTATATCATATAATTGTATATATTAGAACATTGCTAGAAATTGAAGTAAATCGATTAACCGGAAGTACACCTGACAGTGTAGGTTTTGGAATTTTCTCGAAAACTTCATTATAACGTTTTCCATTTACATGGTATTGTAGGTGGAAAAATAAAACCTATCACTTTTATTTGAAACATTTTTCCAAAAAATAATATTTTTATTAGTCGGGAGGAATTGTTGGCGTTAAGTGATACGTTTCCTGTGTGCAGTTAGCATTCCAACTTTAAACTAACTCAATGTAGACGTTTCCGCAGAAATTCCAAAAAAAAAACTCAACCGGCCTTATTCCGGTTAACCGATTTTCTTGAAATTTAGAATTCAACCAATACATATAAAGTATATCAATATTATATAGGTGGTAGAAGTATAACTTTAATGAAGTGGTACTTTAGAGGAAAGCCTAATTTTATGTTCCCCAGAACCACCCAAAATTTGATTTTCTTGAGAAAATGTTTGAAGGTAATGGTATTAGGTGTTCAGACAGTATAGGAATTAAAAAATAAAAAATCGAGAAAAACTGAAAAAAAAAATCACTTCAGTTGAACTTCCGGTTGATGGATTTGCCTGAAACCTTCATGTTTGACGTATCTGTGGTTTTTTATTTTTGAGATATTTTTCTTCTTTTTTTACACCCAGACACACGCATAAGTATATATGTATATATTATATATATATATAATATATATATATGTGTGTGTGTGTGTGTGTGTGTGTGTGTGTATGTGGTTTTGGAATTGCAAGGCGGAATAAGTAGTAAGCCTTATTCAGTTCACATACAACTGTTCACTGGTTTATTAAGCAAACTATCATTCAGAACTGACTCACAAGTAACTGTTAAACAACTGAACAACATAAATATAATTATCTAATGAACAACTTGAAAAAAATAAGATGGAATAAATAAATAACACGTATTGCGTCAACAACTTTATTTACTCTGCCTCTAAACTGTTATTTTCGGTAACCTTCTCTCTTCAGTCTATGTAATCAACTGCTGCTCTCTCCCGCTTTCTCACCGAACCATAATTATTCCATTTCCAGAAATGGTATACATATACGAACCAATCTCTAGAAACAGTTATCTTGTACTCAGGGGAGCTCAGAGTATGTGTTTTCGGGTGAAATACAAATTTCCAAAGTATTACACGACCGCTACACTTACTTTCAATTAGAGTAAGAGAATTAGCAAGTAACAAAGCGGTAATAAATCCCAATCATATAATATCTGAAAGATTAAATGGGATATTTAGAAAATTGAAGGTATGCTTTGTCTTCTAACTTTGTTACGGCAGTATTTCTCATGAGAATTATATCGACTATGAAAACAATTTTAATGGTTCAGCAGGTAAACGATTGGGAAATATAATTCAGTGTCTTAAACATAAAAAGAGGATAGTATATTTGTAAAACAATGATTTTATTTACTTACCATTGCTGAACATTTCATCATCAGTCACTTGATTCGGTCTGGTGTACAGCACTCCAAATTTGAAATTTACTGAACCTTCCTGTTCTTCTAATAATAATAAATCCTAGGAAAAGAAAAAAAACTCTATTTAGAGGACTTATATCTCAATATATTTGTATTAAATATTCAACTGAAGGCTGACTCTTGGAACTGTTCTTCTGCGCAATCCTCAGCCAATACGAGTAATAATACATATCTTTGAAAAGTTTAACATAAAGTGGAATATTCCCTTTTCCGCCATAAATATCAATCGATCGTTCCCTTAGAGGTTAACCATTAACTATAACTTCCCAAAAAGCATGGAAGGAAATTGTTCTTATTTTTTAAACCCATTACTCTACTAACATTATGACGGACATAAGGCACTATATCCTAATTATAGTTTTAAATTCACATAGTTACCTCATACCAAATCAGAAACATACAACAAAGTAGTTTTTCTCCTTGGTAATCAGACTAAGATTTACCAAAACGGAATTTTCTGTCAAGAATATGATCGCGAGAGACAGATATGAAAATAAACATCGAGAGTAGTAAATATCCCCTCCCTTAATATTACTTAAGAAGAATAGTAAATATGAAGAGATTACTATTATTTACTATTATTAGAGTTAATTTGGTATTGTTGATAAATGGCCCTTCCTAGAAAGCCTTCTGCAATGACCCATATCTGCAATGTCTCTATCGAGAACCCATAAAATTTACGACAATTATCGAATTGAACTATTACTATAATGCTGAGTTAATTTGCAAACACCAACGTGCTATGTAAAAGCAGGAAGCTTAAAAGAAGGTTTCTTTCATTTGTAAAGGGGGGGTGATGCAGAGCCACTTTGAAGATTTGCTGCGCCCCTGCTGATGCCCAGGTAAGACATACTACACTTAAAGCACTCCTCACGCCCTTCAGGACTTGGAAAGTTTCAGGGAAAGTATATCCCCCTTAGAGATATGGAAATTACCCGGGCTTGCAAACTTGGACAGAATGATAGTGTCGCAGCGCGTCAGAAGGTTATCACATTCTAAGCTCAGCTTCATCAAAATGTCCCGATGAGTCACCAAAAGATGGTAACTCCATTATTCCTACTCAGGGCGTAGAATTTGCCGAGGCATTCCTCAAATCGTTTTCATGCTAATGACCTATTGAACTGAATTAGTCGACTACACTTCTATTATTATTACATTCACGATACTTTCTTTCGACATTTGAACAGAATACATCTACCATTTGCTGCCTGGAATGTGTTGGGAAACATATCCATTTGCTTCGAGCTTCTGATCATTGACCCACAACTCAAGTCCCAGTCCCCTCAACGGTCCTTACACTATATAATATTCGAACACTATATAATGACGTGTTCCTTAATATCACGTAGACCTGATACTCTGCTACATTCTTAGATTCGAGGAGAAATTTATCACAAATGTATTTGCCAACCATGCCATCTTAAGAGACCATGCCGATCTCCAGAATTCGATCGGCTACTAGGGATTACCATTCTCAATGCTTCCTTCTCCTCCAATTCCCTCCCAACCTATTTCAAGATAATCGCTTTTGCCTTCCTCCTGACCTGGAGCCTCAGAAGATTGAGCAGAACCTTCATTCAGGTTGCAAAAAAATCTCATTGTTCCCAAAAACTAAAACAGTGGTATGGAAAATGAAATTGTAACAGACGTTCTTCTGTTACTCTATTCACACATTAATCGAAAGAAACATAACTCTGATTTAACTTAAAAACAATAAAATATGCTCTAGAAATTGATTTTCGACTAATTTTAGAACTATTATTATTAATTTGCTAACTGATCTCCTCCTTGTAACCCCCTCAACCATGTGCCTGTCTATTGCAAACAGTATATAGTACTCTTGCAAACAGTTCAGTTTGTATTAAAGCTGACTGACGTCACATATATATTGTAGGGGTTTAGATCTCTCTGGTGACACTGTAAAGATAAAGATGACTTTGTGGTTTATTGTCTCTAATTTTCACTATATAATTTACATTAATCAGTTATTTAATGTACTTTACTTGCAGAAACATAATGTTATTTTAAACAGATGTTTATGTTGCTAGGCAACCGAAACGTTAGATTAATAAAATAACCTCTGTCTCTGAGATTATTGATTTTTGAATGATTTATAAGTTATGTACGTTCAATTTAGATAACTTAGGAGTGGCTTTAATGTCCTAGCGGAAAGTATAGGCTACATTTTTATAGGCAAACTTACTAGCCTCCTAACTTAATGGAAGTACTATTTATGGGCTGCAACACAAAAAGACAGGATTTCGATGTGCCTAAGGCAGTGTGGCATGGTTTTCCAGACATAGGTAGTCGATATATTCTGGAACCTGATATAGGTGAGCGGAGACCCAGTTTACTCGAGGATCAAGGTGGCTGACGCACATTCTGCGGGGTCTCTGATTGCCTGATTAGAGCATTCATTAAAATGTAGATGTCCAATATCTTTCAGACCCTGTGGATCAGTTGGCCGGGACAAAGCTTTTCATCCTATTTTATGACAAAGCTGTTTATAAGAGGCTAATCATCTAATTGCATTTACCACTGGAATTTTGACGCAAAACCGCAGGTTTGAATGGTGGTTAGTATGCTCAACGAAGCCAACAAAGTAGGTACATTTTTCTTTGGGATTGTGATGTCATTATAGGTTGGCAAAGCTATGATCAGACAGGACGCAAGTGCTTATCTTAACTTTTTCCAAGTTTATGGCTTTAGTTATGGCAACACTGAGAATCAAACTGATGGTGATGGAATAAAAGCTAAGCCGATCTTCTTCATGCAGAGTCACTAATTGCCCTTATGAGTCTTAGTTTCGATAGCATTCTAACTTGGAGTATACTATGTCAGGATAAATCATTCGGGATACAGTGACGGGGCTAAGGGTCCTTTCTTAAATGGATCTAATGATCCTACCACATTGCCTATCACAAGCGGGGAAATATTGGTGTTAGTTTTACGAAGAAATCACATCATAATGAAATTTGAAAAAAGTTTTGTCCTACACAAAATTTTGATGGAATTTTCACAGACATTTTTAAATTTATAGAAAATATCGATTACGCATAAATTAAGTTAATTATAAAGGGACTAGTAATGTTAAACGCACCATAGTATTAAATTTAATCATAATTAGCACCTCTCATTATAACTGATATTAAGATCTCTAATCTTTATGCTGCAAAAGAAATTGACGATATTCTGGAGAGCTAATGGAAAATAAGAAATCAGTGCTGGGGAAAGCGCTTGTAATTAGTGAATAATTCCGTCAAACTTTAACTACTTACCTGGAGGAAATACAGTATCAGCATTATCGAAACTCAGTCAACCATGGAATAATCGCATAGTCATGTAACATATTTGAATGTGGATGTTGGTGTAGTAAAATATATTACCAATAATTGTCTCGTTAAGTATCGAACCATTGCAGAATTTCTAGATGATGTTATTAGTGTGGAGAGTCATGGAGGAATGAGTAGTCCTATTATTTTTAATATTTAAGTCGCATAAATAAAATAATCACTAATGATCACCAATTATTATAAACTTGGAAAAAAGAAAGAAAGAATAAGAAAACCTCTCCTTAGCCCTTAAGGAGCCAATCAACTGTTGGTTAATAACTAGTAAATACTAAGTAACGGCTGGTGATAAAAATTATAATTGAATCAAGTTTTACCTTTTGTATATCTGGCGAGAAAATCTCTTTTGGTCCTTTCTCTAGTTTCTCCATGTTGGGGAAATTACTGCAACGAATAATTTTGCAGGTATTAATATTTTTCTCAACGCACATTAGTTTGAGACAAATTTTAACCATCTCATAGCTTTCTCGCTGCCACTCTTAAATACCGCCATTTTAATTACTTTCTCTATTTTTTTTTTTTATAAATTAAAACAGATTTCAAATGAAAAATCTTTAAGAGATGAATAAATTGCAGCATATTTAAAGAAAAATCTCAGGAGTTGGAGCACTTTTTTAAGAAAATTTTGGAAAAATGGGGAAAAAACCACTTGTGAAAAACTTTTTCAATTTTTTTCTTTTACTGCAATTATTGAAATTCTAATTATTATTTAGTGTATTTGAATGTTTAGGGATTAGTTATAAAGCCCTTAGATTGCTTTTAATTATAATTAATAGGGATTTACATTTATTAGTTTTTAGGTCCGAACACCGATTTACATTTATTAGTTTCCAGAACTATCCGAATATGACTATATTGTATGACAGCATTCGTAAAATAAATATTCGCGGACAAATTTTTCTTATAAAAGTGATAGATTTATAAAAATCAATCGACATTTCAAGTTTAAAAAAAGGCATTCTAGCCGCTATCGATAAAATTACAAAAACTCAGAAACCTATTCTATAAAAAAGAAATGCCCTAACTCAGAAACCTATTCTATAAAAAAGAAATGCCCTTTCGATTAATCGATTTTCTACAAACTTGAAATGACACGAAGGCATTTGAAGGAGTTTAAGTGGTAACCCCACATATAACACTGAGATGGCACTTTAGAGACAAACTAATACACCCCCACCCCTGAAGAATCAATTTTCCTGGGGGAAATTTTTCAAACAAAAGTTATAAGACACTTGTTAGTGAACATGGACTGCAAAGTTTAAGAAAAATTGTTGCAACAGTTTCGATAAAATTGCGAAAAATGAAAAAAAAAACACTCTGAAAGGCACTTTTTGTTGACTTGACGAATACACATTTTTGTTACTCGTATACACATACACACACCAATCGCTAATAACACATTTTCCCCCCAAAAATATATTTCCGATGAAATTACTATTTCGAAAATTTGTCTCCCCCACTACACTTCCTCTAACGGCAATATGGGAAAGAAAAGAGGCAATATTTCTTAAGAGGATACAGAGACAAACGTCCTCTCCTGATATCTCTGAAAACTAAACTGATAAACTTGCCTAACTTGCCGCCGCCCTGCTAGTGACAACTTTTACTTATGTGTTTCCTGAGATTTCCACTAGAATGCTTCACTGTATTAGAATTTGTCATTGCTCCTCGCTTTTCTGTTTACTTGGATTTAGTTTCACTTAAACATTTTTCAACACTCCACTATTTGGAAATATTGCTTACTTTAACCTTTAATTTTTTTTTAACGTGATTTTTAAGTAATTGTAGGAGAATTCTAGGGGGGGGGGCAGTGACTTCAAACTTCCCACTAAAGTGCCCTTTCATTATAATGTAGGTTCCATCCCCTGTATAATATTAAATGCAAATAAATATTTATTACAAAGAAAACACACAACACACAACTTTCTTTTACACTATTTAATGCAATTATAAAATTGACAGGTTTTTCTTAAAACTTGAAGTTTCTTAATCAGTTGACCTCTCTAATGAAATTATAAAAGGCTGTAAAGTATCCTGTAAATTGGTAATCATAGATAGTACATAGAAATTAAATGTGTTTACACTGTAATCAAGAAGTAACACCAAAAGCAGCAGATTAGTGATGATACAGGTGATTATTCAAATAAAATTGATTAGCATTTATTTGTTTAGACCGTGTATAAGTTTGAAGAAAATCGTTAAAGCCATTTTCGAGAAGATTTAAAAACAGTAAAAAGAAGTAACACACTTCCATCGGTTAATCGGTATACCGAAACCTTCATGTCAGTTGCGGTGGTGGTGTCTGAACAGGATATCAAGTTTGAGTTTGGTGGATGTTTCGTTGACAAAGCACTTAGCTCACGCACATACTGATCAGTCGCTAAAAATAGTTTTTTCTTACTCAGGGAACCTGAAAAAGATATTTCCGGTGAAAACTGAAATTAGAAAATTAGGCACGATAGTAGTACTTGCTCTTACCAACAGTTAATGAAAGAAAATCACGTGTATAAATCTAATTTTTATTTTTATAATCAATAGATTTGGAAACCATACTAAGAATATTCCATCAATTGCCAAGCGGGCCACTTTCACTTTTAGCTGACAGAGATGCTCATAAAACATATGTTGCCCTACATATATCCGATATAAACAAACACATGTGTTCGTAAATAAGGAGGCAAAAACCAAACTAGAAAGAAGTAAAGGCAAACTGAAAGTATTATATTTATAAGCAACTTGGCGGGCAGAATGCGCGCCGTCATGCTGTCAATGTTGGTGGGCGGTAGTGACGGCCACCAAGTAATAAAAGTTCCTCCCCCTACATCACTGAAACCGCTGTGCGGTTGTTTACCCACAAAGAAACCGGAAATAAAAGTGAGAAACGGAAAAAATCATCAAGTGAGGGTGGGCAGGGAATAGAAGAGATTCATTTCCCGTCACTAGCTGCTGTTCATTGCTTTCTTATCCCCAACCCACTGAGAAATTCTTATTTGCTGTAAGGAAAAACCAAATGTAGCAATAACTTGTCAGTTATGAAAATATGAAGATATTCTACTTGTTTCCAATGGAGAAAAATTAACGTCTTAAAATTTTATTGGCATTTTTATTATTACGTTTTATGGCTTAAGATTAACTTGTTTTTGCTGAACTTATTTTTTCTTTTTCTTCTACCGCAAACTGCATTCGAGTGAGATTCTTAAAACTGGGCATTCACCGGAAAACCGAATTAAAACCCATTGGTTTTTCCCAGTTACGAATTTCATTTACGCTTATTTCAAAAATGATTAGGCTAAACATTAGCTTTTTGCACACTGTATACAGTTGCAAAATAATGAAATAAATTAAAAAAACAAAACCCAAATACAGAAAATATATATATGTACATCAACAAATATATATATGTACATCCTAAGTAAATAATATAGTTTATATTTCCGGTAAACCGGTTTTCTTCAAACTCAGATTTCGGCCACCATTAAATTCTTATTAATCATTTAAATAAAGTGGTATATCCGGTCGACCGATTTTGATCAAAAGTTTATTGTCGCGGCCCAAATCCTAATTTTCACCTTTCTGCCTTTTATTTAAAACACTTTTTCCGAATTTTGGGAGGGGGAATTCTATAACATTACTTTTCAAGTGTTATTGGGGTTTGATTGATGGAGCTGAGGTGTTCAGTATGTCCATAGTTAAGGGCTCCTTAACGCTAGGAGCAAATTTCAAGTTTGAAGGAAATATGTAAATTACCATTTATTAATTAGGGCAAGAGAAAGTCGGGTCAGTGCTTTCTGGCATATAAAAGAGACATAATAAAGAATAACGAACTCTGACGAAATATTAAAAATATATGAGATAATCAATCACATTTGTAAAACAGTGATATAGCAAGTAAAAATTAATAATCTTCAAACACAACGTGCCAAATTTTCCAAAAATTCATTAACTACAGAAATGTATAATTACTTTAAATATAATAGTTGGCAGGCCTGTCCTTTTCAATTAAGTATTTAATCCATAATCATGTTAAAATTCCTTTTATCACCAGCAAATAACTTGTGGTGGTGTTGGATTGTTTGGTTTTGAATTTTGTAACGAGCGGTTTTGTAATGGGTGACGTAGTGGGGGTGAAACTGTTTTATAGAGTAACCTCGCTTACATAGGTTAACCTACAATGTAAAAAATGAATACAGCAGGGCTTCTCTTTTACAATGGGATGGGGCGCGCGGAAAATTCCAGTTGCAAGTTCGAGTTGTTAAATCGTGGTACAATGTACAATTGAGGTAGGCTAAAGTGACTGTGGCCGAGCCCTAGCTAGAGCTGAACCTATTTACAAATACTGCAGGAAATAACTGGGGATTATTGTATAGCAATAAGGCTATTTTGGCAGCACTGACTAGTAACACTGTTTTCTCTTATTTAGCAAAGTGGGGTTAATTTATTAGTATAAAAGATTATCTTTTTCTATTAAAAGTATTGTTGAAGCTCTATTTAAAAAAAAAAGGTTCTAACCTTTAAAAAGCGCCACTCCAGCTTTCGAACTCATGACGTCTTGAAAATGTCAGGTGTTAAACACTCACACGACTTTTTCTTATCGCAACTGACACAATTGTAATTGACCAACATTTTTTCAAACATGAAATTCTAGCTATGTCTTTAATGTACATTAACATTACATAAGTGTTATCATAGTACATTGCAAGACAGCGATATTTTAAATAACTATGCACTCTAACCTCTTGGAATCCCTTAGAAATTAATTGTCCAGGAAAAAATGTTTAAATGAAAGTGATAGGCCTTTCTCTGAGAAGGCAATATGTAAAGTTTTTAATCGATCTATTTTTGAAAAATCTCGAAATTTAGAACAAAACAAAAGCTATTGTTTAAATACGTTTAATAGATTTGATCCGATCCTTCCTTCGGCGGAATAACATTTTTGATTTAACGGATATATCGATTCTTGGGAATACTTTCTTCACAAGCCATTCGCAATAAATGAGTTTCCTTATTGAGTAGAGTTTTAAACAAGAATTTTAAACGCTGAAAATTCAATTTTAAAAATTTGGATAAAGATAAAAGAAAAGATAGAGTAAAAAAAATCAGTCTTGTTTAAATCGATAATTATATCGATGCAAATGTTTCTCTCGGCATATTGACATTCAGACCAATTCCAGTAAAAGGACAGATAATTAAATCCATTCTACTTCATTAAACTCTTTAATCTTAATGTCAAAGAAAATTTAAAGAATTTTCCTATCACAGTACAAAAGCAGAGCACAATTTTCCCTCAGGAATTCTAGACTTTTCATTTGAAACCAGATCTTCATCAAACTGATTCTTGTTCTGTTTTATAATAGGTTAAAACAAATCTCCTTTCCAATTAAACTCTAAATAATTTTTAATTACATAATGGTTAAAACTTGTAATTCATTCAAACATTTTTTCAACAAATTACTATTAATTACTAAAAGAAAGAAAACAAACAAACAAACAAAAAAGTTCGATGAAAAGAAAACAAATAATTTTCTATATTGTAAACGAAGTAATATTATTTTAAGTGTTATTTACTTATTGGGATTAGTTTGTTTGACGTATGATTTTGTGTAAACAATTGCTGAGGTCCAGGCAGAATAACACAAGCTAACCAACTTATATTTGTTTTCATAATTCTTTTTTTTTACTCAGGGTTACCAACTTTTTTTTTCTTTTTAATTTTTATTATTCATTTAGTGTTACTATTTTTCAGTTTTTAAATTAATGTTGCCAACTTTTACGTAAAAAAAAAAGTTCAATTCTTCTTTTTGTTTTTGGACTTGTTACAGTTCTATAGCTTCTACACAGCTAAATAAATTTCACTTACCTTAAAATCTGTTTAACTGTTAATGGTTTATTCGGCGTATAGGAAAGTGAAATCTTCTGGGCGCCCTGCAAGAATCAAATGGTTACAATAATAAAAGAACTTGAATAAATTAGATAATATATTCCCCTTTACTCGATTAATATGATTTAACAGTAAATGCTGAGGGAAAAATTTAAAATGCGATCTTAGCAAATTATTTTAAGGGATTTTAAGGTATCTAATTCCCTGGTCTATATAATAATTAATGTTACGAACTGAAATAAGTCTGGTGTGATTTTTATATTATACTGGTGTGATTAATTATATTAAGTTCATGCTCACGACTTGCTCTTATTGCAGTAAATTATGATCGATACATTTTCTACAAATTTGGCAGAGTGAAGCTTTCAGGTAGGCGGCAGGTTTATCGTATTAATTTTATGAATGACTTTATGCCAACTTTGGGTCCAAAAATTACTCGAGAACAGTATTTTGAAATAATGGTAGAACAAAATAAGTGGGCATAAATGCATATATTATTTCAAATATGTTTACCGTTTTCTTCCACAGTATGACTCGGTACTGTGGCACACACTGGCTGTTTGTATCGGTGAGCACCACGCTGAGGAAGAATGGCACTTTCTCGCTGTCCACTCCCACATAGTTCTGGTGCACTGAAAAATGAGAAAGAGAGAATGTAAAACAAGTTATTTCCATGAGTAGTTAGAAAAATAAAGAGAGAGAAGGAAGTAGACTTGAACGAACAAATATTGTAGGTTGAAGAAGGCAATTGGAGGCAGATTGTAATCAATATGAGCAGGCAGGTATAAGAGGATTAGGTTAAGAATAAGAACCAAGTAGACAATTAATTAATAATTGCTTGGGTATTAGTCTTGTGGAAAAATGGAAAATTGCTTCAAATATTGCAGCTTTGCAGCTAATACAGCGGTGTTCATTGCTCAGATGAAATTAGCGCACCCAGAAAATCGATTACTGCTAGAATGAACATGGCAAATTGTGAGAATCCAGGCAAGAGCTTGCATTCTTGAATACTGCGCGTGGGGAGAAATCTATGGCAAGTGTAAAGGGAGAAGCTAGCTGATCCTTCATTGAAGGACGTTCCACGCATATAACATAGTTACATTAAAAGTTTTGCAAGCCCATAAGAAACAAGTAGTCCAGCAGCTTCAAAAGTCATGGCGTCCTAGCGGATATCATGTCTCATAAAAAAGAAGAAGTTAACTTTTGTAACTAGCTAACCCTCACAAAAGGTAGCCATATAAGGTCAAACAATTGGGTTTAGCGAGCCCACAAGCAAACATAAGCTCTAAAAAATCACACTTACCCTTAGACTATGTTCTATGTACAAATACTGATCTCTAAGCATGTTGCAATAGATTGTTTAGGTCGCAGAGAATTTAGTTTCATATTCTCTCCTTTTACACTCTCAAATCTAAGCAAACTTAAACTCATGATCTAGAAGCGATTGGAAGAATGCAAACTACAACGGAAGCGATTCTTCGAAATCTAGGTCACAAACTAAAACATGAGTAATAAGCTTAATTATAACTTTGAGAAAAATACCGAGATCAGACTAGTGTAAGACGATTGTGCAGCGGTAAGGTCTTGTTGGTTGCTCTGATATAATAATATTGTATAACTGATAAAGGACCTGAGGAAGGATAACCTCCCCCTCCCCACAACACACACATCGCTAAATACCTCTTGTTTTACTTGCCAGGAGTATTACTCGCTTTGTTCAATTTCTCTGGGGATGGGGATAGCTTAAATAATAGCTATGGTGAGGTGTCATGAGTCATCTGACTGTCGGAAGAGCCCTTCTTTGTGACTGGGTTTTGTGGCGCTATCTGTTGAGAGCTTCGTGTGAGCCTCCTTGTGACGTCTGTATTTCTGTATGTCTCTACATGCGATGTTCACACTCCTCGTACATTTAGTAAATATAAATGAAATTATTTACAAATTAATTAATATAAAATAATAATTACGTATTAGCGGGGGGGGGGGGGCTAAATACCGCTAACTATATTCCAAAAATGTTTAATGTTTGTACAAGGGTATTTTTGACATTCCATGACCCAATATAATGGTGACAGGTTGAAGGTTGGTGAATAGTGAAATGAGAACACCCGAAGTGGCCCTATACTCACAAATTATATATACCTTATCCACTTTACCATACAAAGCAGTGATTTTGTTCGGGATATCCGTTGGAACGCCAGGATCACTGAAGAAGTGCACAGAAATGGGTTATTAATTTTCATTAATGTTTTACTCACATTTTCCAAGGAAGTATTTAAAGTACCATCTTGTTTGATATTCAGGATTCTCAAGCACTGGTGTACTCGGCGAGCCAAATAACTGCAATTACATAAGTATTGATTAGAGCAAAAATTTTCATAAAATCAATCCTGAGAAACAAGATAAAAAATCTAGGGTCGACTTTCATTTACTTCTAAATAATACAATTTGATCAAGAAATTGTCTTTAAAATTGTAACGATAGAATGTTAAGTAAGCTGGCCATAAGAATGGTGGTGGGGATTTTAATTGTATACTGATTGTATTGTATAGCTGTTTAATTAGTGCCAAAACCAAGAAAGTTTATGAAAATTTAATTTGACAGATATTGCCCTCTAAAATCAAATTTTTCAGAAAAATGTTTCAAGTGATACAATTATTCCAAGTGATACAATTATTCCAAGTGATACAATTATTCCAAGTGATACAATTATTCCAAGTGATACAATTATTCCAAGTGATACAATTATTCCAAGTGATACAATTATTCCAAGTGATACAATTATTCCAAGTGATACAATTATTCCACCTATTCTATAAAGTAGCACTTCCGGTTAAACGATTTTCTTCAAATTTAGAATTCTATCAATGCTTCTAATGTGTATTAATACTTTGTAGATGGTAAAACCATATTATATTATAGTGAAGTGGTACTGTAGTGCAAAGTAAGTACTCTTCCCCCACTACTCACCAAAAATTAATTTTCCCAGGAAAATGTTTAAAAAAAAAAATGATGAGCATTTATGTGTGTAGATATTATACGAAGTTAAAAGAAAATCGTTGGAACCGTTTTCGAGAAAATTACGGGAAAAAATTCATTAAAGTCGCACTTCGGCAGATGGATATTGCCCGAAATGTTCCTGTGAAACAATGATGGTACTTAACCGGATTACGGAGTAAGTGAAAGTATATATCTGAAATGAAACATTCACACAATTTTTCCTTACTGCAACTTCCATTATGCTAAATGACAAATTTTCTAAAAACGTGGAAATTTTATTGAATACAGTTGGTTAAATTAAACAGCTGGGGAGCACACTATACTGCTGCTGGGGAGCACACTATACTGCTGCTGGGGGGGGACACTGTAGACGATAGCCTGACTGCCCAGCTATACATAACCTCAGGAAAAAGAGACACGTTTTCTCGGAAAGAGTTTTAAATAAAGTAATATGCCTTCTTGGCATACCGGATATGGCAAATCTCTTTCTGATGTCGGTGTCAAGAAAGTCGAGCAAGACTTAAAAACCTGCAAGGAAGTTCCAACGTATAGTTAATTGATTTTCTGCAAACTCGGAATTTTAACTGTGCAATATTTGGCACTAATTCATATTAAGGTGGGAAGACCCATTGCAATATCCTGCAGTGGCACATTACAGGGAAGCCTAATGTCGCCCTTCCACCCAAATCCCCCTCCTCTAAAATGAATCGTTCCAGAAAGATGTTTCAAATAAATGTGATGGATCTGTGTTCAATAAACATAAGAAGTTTGAAGAAAATATTTGGAGCCATTTTCGAGAATATCGCAAATACCTGTCAAATCCATTGAGTACGGCGATACTTCCTGTTGAGGTATTTAGCCAGATAACTTCCTGCCAAATTCCATGGTAATACTCAAAAGGAATGTCAAGCTTGAATTTCCTGTCCTTTTTATTTATTTTTTTTAAGCTGACCTGTACACGCACAGACATACATACGTGCATACAAACCTCACAGACTGATTCATAAAAGCACTTTTCGAACTCAAGGCACCTCGAAACTTATATTTCCAGTGAAAACTCAACGTACTTTTTAAGGTTATAAATGATAAAGATGATTTTAAAGAAAAACTGTAATTTGGGGAAAAGTTATTAACCAGTGGAATATTAAAAGAAAACATCCTTCAAAAAAAAAAAAATATGAGAGACCTCTCTTTGGAAAATGATTGAATTTCCCGAAGAAAATTCGTGTGTACAAATTTTACAAGAATTATCTTAAGAAAAAAAACAAACTATAATTCGATTTTGTTTCAATAAACCAATCAGGAACCAAAACCAGGTGGATTAGTCGACCACCCAAATCAAGCTATTAAATATTTTAGTAAGTAATAGGCCTTGATTAAAAATAAAGATTTCTTGACCTTGCAACTGGTGATCAACAGGTGTTGTTTATTCTAGATTTATTATTTATGTTGCTGTGAGAACCCACGCTGAACTGTCATCAGCCGCAAGTGGTCAAATCACAAAGGATAGTCCGCACTTGATAGGTCATGTTTGCACAAGTTTGCTTAACCATTGCTAATTTCTTCTAAAATTTAAACTGCCCATCTCAATTATAACAATTTCCATCAAAACTTATCATCACTAACCTTATCCCATAAAGCACACTTGTCACTACATGCCCAAGACGACTGAGATGGCCACGGTCGCGATGCCGCAGTCACTTCGAAAACAAAACAAAAATTCTGTGTGAAACCTTCACCCGACTTTCAGAGAGCTCTAGCTGCCATGGTCTAGCGAAGTTCAGTATAATCCCCACCACCACTATTTAGGTAATGGAAGCTCAACTTAATATTTCATAAACATTCCAAGTTTAAAGAAAATTTGTTATTTATATTGTAACACTTGCAGCAAGAGAAGTGTGAATGTTTCACACCAGATATTAATGATCGTCAGTTATAAAACAAAATATCTTTTCCATAGTATGTACACACACACACACACACACACACACACACACATCATCTATATATATTTATGGATGAAAGAGATTGCCAAAAAAATACAACGAGTCGGCGGCAACAGAATTTTTTTATTCTTGGTTACATATGATTAAAGTTAATAAAAACAGGTGATAGAAATAAAAGCAAACGTAAATAACATTAATTCATTAATTAAATATATCGATGTTATTGAATTACAGCTATTGGCGGCGAAGGAGTGTAACCGCACAGTTGCCACAAGTTTGTGGTTAGTATCACTGGTAAAAGATAACTTAATCACAAAGCGCTGTTTGGTTCGGGTGGCGAGAGAGAGGGGGAGGAGAGTGTGTCTAACAAACCAATACTTGCTTCATCAGATTCCCTCGTGAGATCAAATTTATCCCCTCCACCAACAATACATCACTATACACCGGAAGATAAATACACTTTGCTACCTTTTTACTTTTTTCAAACCCCGCACACCTGGGCTAACTCTCTGTCAACTTTCCCCGGCTTCGTTTTTTTTTAATCAAACAATCAAATGAATGTAATCGAATCGTTCTTACAAAATTCAATCTAAACTTGCTACATGTGGGCTGTTACATTTAGGGCTACCAACCACTTTTTTTTCTACTTTTTTTTTTAACAAACTCGAACAACATTAACTAGAAAACTTTCCTCATGGCTTGGTCGGAGCAACAAGAGAGCCCCTCTCAGAGGTTTTTTTTCTTTTACCCCCGCCACCAAATCTGTAAAAACAGTTTTTGTTTAATAGTTTTCTTTGACATGGAGATGATAAAAGGAGGTGGTAGCTGAATGCTGAGCGCCAGAAATTACTTTCGTCTACATAAATAAAAATCTGGTGTGAAGCAATCACCCGCTTTTCACTTAGAGGAAAACTCAATTTCGAAAACGTGACATGAACGCAATACTAACTCTTTATACGGTAGTAGTCAAGAAATGTAAAAAGTTTAAAATCCCCCCCCCCCCAGCAGTGTATACTGGAACTGTTTCCGTAGGTGCGTCAAAACTCCCATTCTGCTACCAAACATTTAAATAGCCTTCAGCAAGCACAAACTTCATTTGAGATATTTGTATTTTTATCGAAAACAGTTGCAACGAGTTTCTTTAAATTTGGAATGCTTGCTGCATAGATAGGCACTTATCACTTTTGTATGAAACATTTTCCTGAAAAAAAAATAATTTAAAAAGGTTTTATTGGTTGTGATAGAGAGAGTTCCCCATAAGGCCGCTCAGGGTTATAACTGCAATCCCCACAACCTTGTTTGTGGCCAGCCTAACTAAACCTAACTTTGTTTGTGGCCAGCCTAACTAAACCTATCTTTGTTTGTGGCCAGCCTAACTAAACCTAACTTTGTTTGTGGCCAGCCTAACTAAACCTATCTTTGTTCGTGGCCAGCCTAACTAAAGCTAACTTTGTTTGTGGCCAGCCTAACTAAACCTATCTTTGTTTGTGGCCAGCCTAACTTTGTATGGGTGCAATTTTCTTGTTACAATTAGAGTAAGAGAAAGTCCACTTCAGATTTTTTTTATATAATTTTCGTAACTATGGTTACACGGACTACTATATAGTGTGCAGGATTGAATATGTTAAATAAATACCAAATTTTATACCAATCGGGCTCTGGCGGCATACACCACGACGGTGCTACATAACACTTACTCTGCAACCGCCGTGGAAACAGTTTCACTTACTCAACATCACAGACACACCAGCGAGAAAGTGATAGACATTGCTACGGCCTCCAGGCAATTTTTCTCCTGGATGACCGGCTGGGGCTTATGGATGACTGGGCGCTGTCCGATCACACCAGCGAGAAGGTGATAGACATTGCTACGGCCTCCAGGCAATTTTTCTCCTGGATGACCGGCTGGGAGGTTATGGATGACTGGACGCTGTCCGATCATAGGTAGATTAGAATCACTCTGATCTCGAGATGTGTGAGGTGAAGAAATTTCGAAATCCGAGAAGAACTGACTGGGGAAGATTCACCCCGGTCTTGAGGAACGATAGGTTAGGTCAGGGTAGTCCGCCAGTTGAGGGGGAGAACCTGGATCAGAGAGTGAACGTGGATCGAATCACTGGCACGATTGTTCGAGCATATGAGACTTCATGCCCTGAGCATAAAGTATTGCATAGGAAAGTCCAGTGGTGGACGGCTCGTCTAACTGCCCTAAACAGACAGATGAGGGGGCTAAGGAGGAAGGCTAGGGGGACTAACGCGGAGTTCATTCAGACCATGCGAGAGTACAAAAGGGAGATTCGGAGAACGAAGGGGGACTCTTGGAGGACTTTCTGTGAAACTCTGGAAGGGGAACAGGAAGTCAACCGGGTCTTCAGGTTTTTAGGTAAGAGTGGGGAGATGTCATTGGACATATTAGGAAGCCTGATAGACAGATCACCTATAACAATAACGAGGTGTTACGAGTGATACTGGATAGAACTTACCGGATAATGTGGAGTATGTTGGAGAGAGCGGGGGTCTCTTATCTGACGTACAGGGAGCAGATTTACGGGGCAAGGAATTGGCCAGTAAAGTGATTACTTTGAGGAGGGAGAGCTGGGTATTCGTTTCTTTTAGTAAATTCAAGTCGCCGGGTATGGATGGTCTGTACCCGGTGCTGATTTAGGAAAGTTGGAACATGTGCGACAGCACATGGTTAGGAATAATGAGGGATAGCCTAAGTTCGGGCTATATCCCTCGGGCTTGGAGAGTTAGTAGGGTCGCGTTCATTCCCAAACCGGGGAAGTTGGACTATTTAGACCCTTTGGCTTACAGGCCAATCAGCCTTGCGCCCTTCATGCTGAAGGGCTTAGAGAGGTTGGTGGACCTGTTCTTAATGGAGGATTGTGACATGAAGAGCACCTTTCATGGGAACCAGCATGCCTATTTGGAGGAAGATCAACGGAGACTGCGCTCCATAATTTGATGGGGAGAACAGAATATACGTTGGAGTCAAAAGAGTACGCGTTGGGATGCTTCTTCGACATTGAGGGGGCGTTCGACAGCGGGGCCCATGATAGAATCAGGGTGCTATTGGAGGAGAGGGATGTGGATGGGACCCGGTTAGATGGATAGTTAACCTCCTGATCTCGAGGATTGTTTATTCTCGTTTGGAAGCCGTGGAGAGAAGGGTGACTAGTAAGGGCTTTCCTCAAGGAGGGAGTTTGTCTTCACACCTATGGTGTCTCATCGTTGATGAGTTCCTCTGGGAGATAAACCGTAGGGGATTCTATCTGCAGATGCACTCTAATGATGGGGTAATCTTTATCACAGGGAAGCATCTGAGTGTGGTGTGTGACTTGATGCAGTCGACGTTATCTTACGTGGAGCAGTGGTGTAGGAACTATGGCTTGTCCGTCAACCCAGACAAAAGCTCTTTAGTTCTATTCACTAGGAAGGGAAACTAGAAGGGCTTAGGAGACCTAGGCTCTTCGGTAAGGAACTGCAAATTTGCAGCGAGGTTAAATATTTAGGGGTCATCAACAATAAGTTGAATTGGCGGGCTCACGTTGAGCATGTTTGTGAGAAGGGACAGAAAGTTTTCTGGCAGTGCAGGAGACTAGCGGGCAAGACCTGGGGAGTTAACCCTCGAGGCATCTATTGGATTTATGAAAAGTTGGTGAAGCCAAGGATACTCTATGCCGCAGTGGCATGGTGGACTGGTTCCTTCGTAGGGAGGAACAGCAAGAAGCTGCAAGGAGTGCAGCGCACGGCCTGTATGGCTATTACTGGTGTGATGAGACCGACGGTGGCACAGGAGATATTGCTGGGGCTAACCCCTCTTCAGTTTGTGGTAGTGGGTGAAGCTATGATGGGGTACCTCAGAATGAGGTATAAGGGAGAATGGGTGAGAACCTTTTGGGGGATCACACTAGGATTGAGGATGAGATTTGGCGAGTAAACCGATTTCTGCTGTCTAAACCTGATGAGACTTTGCAAGAAATGGGGATTTGAGAGGGATTACGAGATTTGCATTGGCAGTACAGGGGATAATAACCTCACGAGGCCAACGGAGGCGAGTAACGGCATTTTTCGCTGATATTCAGATGGCTCTAGGTAGGGGGGGATTGGCCTGTCAGGAGCGGGAGCATGGTTGCAGGAATTGGATAGAGGGAGTTCGGTGGCCTTGGGTGGTTTGGCCACTGTTTTCCAGTCTGAGGTGGTGGGCATCATTGAATGCTGTCACCTTGTGGGGGAGTGGCTAGGAGATTTTAAGGAAGTGCGGATCTTCTCCGATAGTCAAGCCGCACTGAGGGCTTTAATGTTGGAGAGCAAGCCATGGTGGAGCTCGAAACTAGTGGGAGAATGTAGGAGAAGGCTTAATGCCTTGGCTCGGGGGGGGTAAGGTGCGTCTCTATTGGATACCTGGACATGCGGGAATAGAGGGCAATGAGAGAGAGATCATCATTACCATTTTGTGGTCCTGAACCAGCTCTTGCCACTTAAAGGTTTCGGGATTAACAGATTAGACTTTGGGAGACGAGAGTCTTGGAGAAATGCTGGGAGGCCTCCAAGCTAAAATATTTATAAAAGGAATTAAGCAGGGAGTTTCGGATTACCTCCTGTCCCTTAGTAGGACAGGTGTGAGGACCTTGGTGGGAGTAGTGACTGGACACACTTGGGTGTCTAGTCACTTGTTTAACATAGGGAGGATGTCTGGTCCCATTTGTCAGAATTGCGATGACGGAGTCAGGGAAACAGTGTATCACTATGATGTCAGTGTCCCCGTTTCGCTGGTACTAGGTTTCGCGTATTTGGGAGGGTACCACTCTCTCAGGATTGCCTGGGCGAGTTGGAGTTAAAGGATATCCTGGGATATTGTAGACTGACCGGCAGGCTACCGTGGGAGACTATTTAAGGGGATGATATGGAAGGCATCGGGGAGATATAGGCCATATAGGCTTAGGTCCGATGCCGCTAGGCACCCGGTTAAATAATAATAAAGAAAATCGATTAAGAGGAAGTGTGACTCTTAGAAATGGGTTTTCAGTTTTCCGTGAATTTTCTCGAAATAAAGGCTCTCTAAATATTTTCACTAACCATGGTGTCTAAAATTATCACTTTTATTTGAAACATTGTCCTTGCTGTCTCTGAAATTTAATTCCTGCCTGCCTCCTTTTACATCCCTAAAGGAATATACCCTCGTATATATATAGTGTAAGTTACTTCATTATCCACTTTAAATTTCCATTCCCTCCTCCTGCACTTAAAAATACTATGACATTGACGCAACAACAGTGGTTCTCTAACACTGTTGTAAAAGATATATTTCACTTATTCCTCATCATACCATTTTATTAAACATAAGTAAGTGATGGAAAGTTTAAAAAGATTGGAAATCAACATTTCCACAAGTACTTAATAATAAACCAGTTCATGGCAGTCGCTTAAAAACCATTAACTGGTCGGAATCAAGAAGAAGGATTAATACACACGCTATGATGAACACGATCTCAGATATAGTCATCACCATTGCGGAACCCATCCCATATTTAGAGAAATCGCTAAAAAATAAATATTAAGTATTTCAAACCACTTCCCACAATATAAAAATTAAATATATTATATTATAAAGTTGCCAACTTTTATTATGAATTCTTATATATTAAGGAATTTTAAACTTTACTTCATAATATTTTTGTATTACAAGCGGTGAATAATTTTCACTGTCAGTAAAAAAAAACAACCTTGAAATCACACACACACATGTGAGTTTTACATAGTATTTTCTCTCATTAATGTGTAAAAGTAACATGATTCTCTCTAATTAGCCCGACATCTAGCAGCAAGACGTGAAAAAAAAATCAAAACAAATCCCAGATACAGCGGATTTGAGGTTATACCAAACGGAACAAGTGACAGAAAAAGGAGGTATTTGACTTGAATGAAAGTACATTCCCAGTATTTACACTTTCTCATATTTTTTTATATTCATATAAATTAAAAACCAAATTAATACGATTGCAGAAAAAAATTTAATATTTATGTAGTGAGCGAAGATTTTTAAAAACTATCGTCCAGTTTGACTCACCCGCTGCGCTCGTACGGTCAAACTCGGCACTCGAGTGTGTAAAAGTCACACTTTTCTCACATGTTGAATAAACCCTATTTAGCAAGGGGGTATGTGTGTGCTCGCGCGCTCCTAAGCAAAATAGCTCTATAATGGAAAAAAATAGCAGAAAGCTCGAACTTGGTATTCCGTTTTGGTTACACCACCAATATTTTGGGTAAAATCCATCAACAGCAAGTGCGATTTTACTAATTTTTTATTTTATCGCGATTTTCTCGAGAACGGTTTTAACCATTTCGATTCAAACTCCCATATACTATCTACACACACACACAAATACCTATTTAAATTCCCATATACTACTAACTACACACACACAAATACCTATTTAAACTCCATATAATACTATCTACACACACACAAATACCTATTTAAACTCCCATATACTACTATCTACACACACACAAATACCTATTTAAACTCCATATAATACTATCTACACACACACAAATACCTATTTACGCTCCCATATACTACTATCTACACACACACAAATACCTATTTAAACTCCCATATGCTACTATCTACACACACACAAATACCTATTTAAACTCCCATATACTACTATCTACACACACACAAATACCTATTTAAACTCCATATAGTACTATCTACACACACACAAATACCTATTTAAACTCCCATATGCTACTATCTACACACACACAAATACCTATTTAAACTCCCATATACTACTATCTACACACACACAAATACCTATTTAAAATCTCCATATAGTAATATCGACACACACACAATAACTGATTTAAAAACTCCATGATGCTACTATCACACAACACACAAATACCTATTTAAACCTCCCATATACTACGCTACACACCACAAATCCTATTTAACTCCATATAGTACTATCTAACACACACAATCCTATTTAAACTCCATAATAATCCATCGACCACACACAATACCTATTTACGCGCCCATATACACTATCGACACACACACAAATCACTATTTAACTCCCAGATGCTACTGATCTACACACACACAACTACCTATTTTAAAACTCCCCTATACTTACTATCTACACCACACAAATACCTATTTAAACTCCATATAATACGTATTCTACACACACACAAATACCTATTTTACGCTTCCCATTATACTACTATCTACACACACACAAATACCTATTTAAACTCCCATATGCTACTATCTACACACACACAAATACCTATTTAAACTCCCATATACTACTATCTACACACACACAAATACCTATTTAAACTCCATATAGTACTATCTACACACACACAAATACCTATTTACGCTCCCATATACTACTATCTACACACACACAAATACCTATTTACACTCCCATATACTACTATCTACACACACACAAATACCTATTTAAACTCCCATATACTAGTAACTACACACACACAAATACCTATTTAAACTCCATGTAATACTATCCACACACACACACAAATACCTATTTAAACTCCATATAATACTATCTACACACACACAAATACCTATTTAAACTCCATATACTACTATCTACACACACACAAATACCTATTTACACTCGCATATACTACTATCTACACACACACAAATACCTTTTTACACTCCCATATACTACTATCTACACACACACAAATACCTATTTACACTCCCATATACTACTATCTACACACACACAAATACCTATCACTTTTACCGAAAATATTTCCGCGGAAAAAATGTCTTTGTCTGGTAGATTGTGCAGCAACAGCAACGTTTGCTTTCCTCTACAGGACACACGCACTACTCCAAATATCTAATATTAATATATATTTAAAACGATGCTAGGATTCCAAATTTGAATAAAATCGGTTAACCGGAAGTGCGGCTTTACAGAACAGGTTTTAGTGCTTTTTTATTTTTCTCGGAAACGGAATTTTTTATTTTAAACTTGAATACTATGTGCACAGATATATCAATGTTTCTCTTTTATTTGTAACTTTTCGAAAACACTTATTTTAGTGGAATTTGTGGCGCTAATATCAATGATGGAACATGTAGTCGATAAATGAATTCTCGTTCTTCAGTGTGGAAAAATGTAAGAAATAATCTTTAGAACAATCATGTGTAATTATTGATTTTGAATGCACTAGTTAACACGTACTCAATTCACCAATGTAACAGTACTCAGTTATAAAGGATCAGTGAAGTATGTTATACTTGAACAGGCATACAGACAGACGGACTGGAAATGGGCATGAAGAGGAACTGAAGAGAGAAAAGAGATTTCCAATTGTGTACAAAAGTGTTGTATTACATAGGTGAACAACAGGCGTCGGTCGGGCGACCTTTCCTCACTATTGAACGGGATAATGATTTTTGTGCTCTTGATTTCACAAATGTCCGCTTCTCTAGTGAGAATTTTTCACTACAGCTTCTTCATTACATATACTCCAGTAATTATACTATATAGTTCCCACTTGTGAAACCAATTGTAATAATAGGGACATTACGTTGAGTGGGCGGACATGTTGGTAGCAATGTTATTTATCATATATTATTCATATTCCACCTAAAGCCAGCGCTTTTGTCTTTGATTCAATTGAGAATTCGAAAAGTGTTGATCTATACCGTGTGTAAAAGTGGAGAGCTAGTAAGTAGCAGATCTTGGTCGCAAAAGCCAAAACTAAATGCGAATGAGAACTGTAAATTTGCTGATCAAGTCGATGATAGAATTCATGATAGAAGGCTGGCTGTTTCCATGGATTTTGATTTTTACTTAGGAATCCAACATCTAGACTAGGGTTATTCCAATTAAGCATGGCAACGGAATGGTGAATAGAGAATGGCTACAAAGCGAAATATTTATTGTGTGGTTCTGTGGCTCACTTAGATGTATCAATTAATATCCCCATCGCCATTTTTAAGGCCAGCCCAAATAAACATTGTAACGTTGAAATTTAAAAGGCATTTTCTTGATTAAATTATATTAATTAAGAGAAGAGAAAGTGGTGTGTGTGTGTTTCACACCAGATTTATTTATTTATTTTTTTTGTTGGGAGCAGCGTTTTTTTAGTTACAGAATTCGTAAAGTACAGACAAATATGGATTAATAAAAAGAAGAAAAAATAATAATAATAAATGTAATTTACCTCATCTTTTCCCAACGTTTCACCACTTTCCACTCTGAACCTTCTTCCGATAACATCTTGTCCATTTGCTTCCACTTGCGGTAACTGAAAAAGAAAGAAAAATTTCGTGTAAAAATTTGAAGTTATTTGCCGCCAGATTAAGTACCAATCTTCACCCAAACGTCCCCAACAATTCTGTATAAAATAAAGCCGATTTTGCTCTCTATGTAAGTGTTGTAGCAGTTTCCAAGAAGGTGCTAATAATAAGTAAACAAGCTACAAAGGACAAGAGTTTAGAAAATCAAAAAAGAGTCTAAAACCAGCAATAAGCGTTTCAAACAACAATCGATCAAACAGCCAACTATACCGAAAACATTCGTCTAATTCTAACATACGTCGCTCTCTCTATCAATACTCTTTACCTATGTTTATTATTTAGTAAAATGTGCTAAATATAAATTAAAAGTTACAAGTGAAAGTGAAGAGATCTTCATTCCTTCAATAATCATATTATCCCGCCATTTAGGTTTCCTCCTCTGTAATCTAAAGTGCCGTTTGTATATAAAAAAAGTTTTTTAAAAAAGTACTAAAACACCCTAAATATTTAATTAAACCATGAAATTAATTAATAAAAACATTTTCATTTTTCAAAAGAAAGAAGAAAATGAGAATTTCCTCGGACACGAAAGAAAGTTTATAGGTTTGTCCTTGTGTGCCGCTTTTATTACGAAACATGCCCGCCGCCATTCCGTTCTGGTATTTTTATTGCTCCTTTCTTTTATCACTTTCTTTTCTCCACCTTCACTTCATCACTGGCTTTATAATTGGCCTCATTCCAACTTTTTCCATAGGTTCCACATAAACTTTAATTTAAGTTTAGTTTTTCTCGCTTAAACTGGACAACTAGTTAGTCGTATAAATAAAACAGTTTCGGAAATAAGTAATATAATTAGAATAGTTTAAAAAAGAAAGTGAAGATTTAAACAGGTGGCAAAGACAAAGCAAACAACGATTCTTGCAATAGAGATGAAATTTTATTTAGTAAGAAACTTTGTAAACAGGACAAAACTTCGCCATTTTTAATTGAAACAGTATAACTCGAAGTAGAAAATTAAAAAGACAATTTTAGCAATTGAACTACAACGTTCATCCAACAAGTAAAGATGGCTACAGTTTTATCGCGCTTTATTAAATGATACCCCAATTTTCTTATTATTCAACATAATTCTCAGCTATCGATCTTTCTATTAGTTCTTTTAGGTCGGCATTGGAAACTTCTTTGTCATAATGTGTAAGCCAGTTTTGCGCATTTGTTGCTGTGAAACTGGACACCACGCAGTTGACTCCTTGCCAAGTCCAAACAAAAAAAACTTGCTGGTTAAGATCCGGGCTTTAAAGGGGAAGTGGCCCAGCCTATTGTCTTAATAGTTTCAAATGTTGATTGCGCAGTATAAAACGGGTATTTTTCTGGAGTAACAGTTTAAGCGTCATTTATTTCTATAAAAAAAAAAAATACTAATTTAATATTTAATTTTAAAGAGACTATAAACAATCCCATCACTAATGCAGTGAACAGGTTATAATAAGCGAACTTTGGACATTTTAAGTTGAAAAGAATGATAGTTTTGGCCATGCACTAACAAATAACGTACTTCTGTTTCTATTTTTCTGTAGTCAGCCCTATGTCAGCCCTTTTCTGTGTCAGCCCTGTCCCGGATTCAGTTTAAATTTATGATAATTATCATTGTTTGATACATTTCTTTCTCTTTGAAGTCTTACTGTCCATCCGGAAAACTATTTCAGTCATGAGGGCCGTTATCACAACGCCTAGTCGTCTATTTCAGTCATGAGGGCTGTTATCAGAACGCCTAGTCGTCTATTTCAGTCATGAGGGCCGTTATCAGCACGCCTAGTCGTCTATTTCAGTCATGAGGGCTGTTATGAGAACGCCCAGTCGTCTATTTCAGTCCTGAGGGAAATAGAACGCCTAGTCGTCTATTTCCGCACCCAGTCGCATAATACTCATCCAGAAAGCTATTCCAAGGCAAACTTATTTTTATCTGCCGGCCGGCGCAAGCCAATCAATTACCAAAATATTTAAATATCAAAAAATAATAACTAATTCGATTAAGAAAACTAATGTTGTCACTTGTATAAATTTGTATCAATAATTGAGTACATTATTTAGCTTCAACTTTTTTTTCTTAATATTTTATTCTTCCTTCAATCAGTCAAAATTGTTACTTAAGGCGCGTTCTCACGAGTCAAGTTTAGCTGTGCGATTTTAGTTGATCAGCAAAAGTTGAATGCGACTTGAATCAGTTTTGGTTCATACGTTTTAACTGAAATCGATCAAACCGTTTCAATAACGACTCGGAGCACTCTATGAGTTGAAAGCAAACTGAGAGGCCAATTGGGCGATTCGCAGGTTCACACATGTCAATACTTGAAAGATGGCGGGTGCAACTGAAAGATGCGTCATACTTGAACGATAAAGTTTGACTCGGTCAAACTTGTGTTGATCCACTAAAAAGTTGATCAACTTTATTGAAAGAAAAGGTTCTCACTAGGTTTTTCATTCAACTTCTGTTGTTCAACAAAAATCGGTCAACTAAACTTGATTCGTGAGAACGCGCCTTTAGATTCAGTTTGTGTTATCAGATTTGTTTATATACGCATTTTGAGTTTTAGTACCAAATGACATGAATTTTCATTCGGTGATTAATTATTCATTTTCAATACCAATGCAGTCTATTTTCCAAACAGACAATAAAAGGGGTTTTTCAGAGAAAGTGGACGCCATTAGTACCTTTGACAGTGTTTGCCGGATATTTGTTGTTTACTTTACTTTGTAGTTTCGTATCTCAATATTTGACCTTTGCTCTTAAATCGTTCTATTTAGTCTCTTGAAACCAAATGTCCGTCTATTTCCCTCCCTCTCAATTTATAGCTTACTTCCGATGGGTTATCCATTGCATGCCTTGGTTTGTTTCAATTATTCATTCAGAGATGTTCCACACAAAGAACATGCTCTTAGGTTCCTGCAGAATGAAGACATTCTACATGCTTCAAGATTGTAATCAAGGGCACAAAATGGCTTTGGCACTTAATGATTAGGTGGCGCCAACGATATGCTGGAAGGGGCTTATTCGAGTAAATAATGCTGGACATAATACTAGGTTTCATCCTCTCTAGTTTTTAGTTTATTTGTGTATTGGTACTAAAATATAGAGGTTTCCAACAAAAAAACCGGTGACGTCCGCTTTCTGAACAGGACCCCATAAAAGTAATCAGTTCGTCATTCATGAGGCTTCACGGGGAATGTAACCATTTATGGGAGCCTTCCCTAAGCAAACCACGACGCTTTTACCCGATAATTTCACTTTTTAGTAAAAAGAATTTTCTTCCCAAAATTTGGACATTTCCCATCCCAAAAATACCATTAATCCGAGTCTTGAAATTTTCTCTAGCTGGGAACAGCATGCTTCTATTCTTTCCAAAAATCCACCTCCTTCACTTTTATAACACTGTTTGAGTACCATGGATACATGTTGTCTTTATGAAGGTCAGCAAGATATCTTTGAAACCTACCTTGCACATGTTTTACGGTATGTTCAGTCTGTTCTGAATAACAGAATGTACTGATGATTTAAAAGATAGGAGTTGAAACCTTCTAGATTATTCATCCCGTACTTTGACGAATTAAGCATATTTGAACGGCGGTTTTTCATTAATCAACCTACTTGAACATGTTTCAACAATCACACCCTATGTTTAACCATTTGCGAGAAATTTCGGGAGCCCTCAGAAACGAGCAAATGTTCAAATTGTTTCTGTCAAAATGCAAATTTCTACAAGACTTGTCATCGGTGAATGTCTACTTTTGAATCATAAAATAATGGTAAAACAGCTGTTTTAACTAAAGACAGTGATAAGAATACGGAAAGTATCGTTGTTGTTATGTATGGTATTATCTGATTTATTATTGTCTCTTTACTTGTTGAATAACTTTATTCTATCAGTGATTATCTTCACCAATTTTGTGCATTTTCCAACCATAACTTGTGGAAATGCTGGCAAAAAGCTATTGCTGCACTCTGGTGTTAAGCGACTAAAAGCCGTGGGGACATCAAAACCTTTTGTCAAAGAGAGAGAAAGAGATAGCAACAAAATTCCATTCCAGTTCCTCGCCCAGCGGGGGGTAAACTGCGCTTTGATCTAAGACCATGTGGGTTATAGAGGTGGTAAACATAATTTTATACCTTCTCTCGTCTCCCATTTTATTCTACTTATGGGCTAGGAGATGAACATGGGACTCAGTTTCTCTAAGAAAATTCGGGTTAAAAAATTTCTACTGCTTGTGAGATATTAAAAAATCTGGCGTGAAACGTCCACCCAGATAAAACGTTCACTATTCTGTTACTACAACTTATAAAGTTATGAATCACAAATTTTCTTGAAATTTACAATTCTCATCCGGTATTTTAGCCGTCGTAGCATGCATATTTATTTTATTCCTGACCGGTTTCGGATTTTCATCCATCGTCAGAGCAAATTACCAATTTCGTGCAAAGAGTTCACTTTAACGTAATGTTTCTGTTACAGTCGACACGTGTTGGTTTGTAAATTATAATTCTTACTAGAATTTACTTGCTTTCTAGATACCTGGAATGGGAAAACCCAAACTTTATAAAAAAGTAATTTTTTAAAGAAAGCACAAACTTTCTCCTTTCACCAAAACCTCTTTTAAATGAATTTACTGGGAAAATGAATTGAAAAAAAGCGATAGGTCTGTGTGTGCATTACAAGTTTAATGAAATATAAAGTTGGTGTCTTTATAGAGAAAATCGCAAAAAACTGTGGGGGATAGAATGATATAATTAACAAAAATAACACTTTAGAGGAAAACCTAAACCAGCCCCTCCTCTTAAATGAACTTTCTCGCAAAAATGTTACAAACAGAAGTTGTAGCTCTTTGTATTCCAAGTTTCAAGAAAATCGCAAAACACTGAAAAATTCATTCAATAAAGTGTTACTACCGGTTGACCGATTTGGATCAAAACCTTATTGTCAGGTCACACGCTAGAGCACTTACGTAAAATAAATATCAATTTTGAAAAATATTCTAAATACCATTTTCTAAAAAACACTTTTTCGGATTCAGGGGACCTCAAAACTGCTGATAACTCCGTATCGAAAATTTGAAACGATCGCAAAACTTCCCCTAACCAACCGTTAGAGAAACTAAAAAAAAAATCTGGCGTGAAACATTCACACGACTTTTCCTTGCTGCTGTGAACATACTTATAACTCACAGTTGACTCAAAGATATGAGTGTATCAACAAAATTTGCTCTGTGCACTATACCGTTTGACAAAACATTCTGATAATGGGCGAACGCTCGAGAAACCGACCACATATCGATGACCACAAAAAGAAGCAGGGTATCACGGAAAATATCTCTGATACTACCTGCAGGAGATCTCGAGGAGAGGTCAAGAAAAATTACACTTTTTTAAAAACTTTTCCACCGTTTCGATAAAGTCTTCTTGAGGGATAAAATTAAAAATATGTTAATCGGGGTTACATATAATTTTCATTAAACACACTAAACACAAAATATATACCAAACGAAACTTGATATGGCAGAAAGAGTTGTTACATCATCATTTTCTGATGATGTAGCTCATTACATAAGCAACTCGTTCTGCCATATCAAGTTTCGTTTAGTATATATTTTATGTTTAGTGTGTTTAATGAAAACTATATGTAACCCCGATTAACATTTTTTTAAATTTTATCCCTGAAGAAGACAATAAATTTGTCGAAACGTTGGAAAGTTTTAAAAAAAGTGTAATGTTTATTGACCGTTCCTCGAGATGTCCTGCAATTAATAATAGATCGGTCGAGAAACTTTATTGTAATCTCTGATACTCATAACTCACTTATAATTTTTGCTATATAATTTATTTGTCTTCAATTTTATATCAATAGGCGAACCTAAATTTAATAAAATATCCTTTTTGGAGGAAAGCATAACTTCCCTTCTCACAAAAACTTCTTTAAATGAACAGTTTCATGAATGAACTCATTCACCCCTTCCTGAAACCTACAAAAATGAATTTTTCAAGGAAAATATTTCAACTAAAAGTGATCGGCATTTATGTATGTCGTTACTATGTATAAGTGCTTTTATGAAGTAAAGAAAATCGTTGGAGCCATTTTTGAGAAAACTGTTGACCATAATCTTCACGTCAGATACAGTAATGGAATCTAGACGGAAATATCAAATTGAGTTTTTTTGAGATGTTTTGTTGAAACACACACTTCATTCTCTAAAATAATTCTTTAGGGCTCAGGAGACGTCAAAATACATGTACTTCACAAATCCTTTTCCAAAAATTGTTGACACAATCTTGGACGTCCTCTTCAGTAAGAGAAAGTAAAAATATTTCTAGCGAATGGTGACAGGTGTATATATATATATATACATATATATATAGCATGTATGTATGTATGTATGTATGTATGTATGTATGTATGTATGTATGTATGTATGTATGTATGTATGTATGTATGTATGTATGTATGTATGTATGTATGTATGTATGTATGTATGTATGTATGTATGTATGTATGTATGAATGTATGTATGTATGTATGTATGTATGTATGTATGTATGTATGTATGTATTGTATGTATGTATGTATTGTATGTATGTATGTATTGTATGTATGTATGTATTGTATGTATGTATGTATTGTATGTATGTATGTATGTATTATGTATGTATGTATGTATTGTATGTATGTATGTTGTATGTATGTATGTATTGTATGTATGTATGTATTGTATGTATGTATGTATTGTATGTATGTATGTATTGTATGTATGTATGTATTGTATGTATGTATGTATTGTATGTATGTATATGTATGTATATGTATGTATGTATGTGTATGAATGTATGTATGTATGTATGTATGTATGTATGTATGTATGTATGTATGTATTGTATGTATGTATGTATGTATGTATGTATGTATGTATGTATGTATGTATGTATGTAGAGTATGTAGGGTTTAAGTTATGACATCATGCTCCGCTCTTCGAGCACTACATGAAATTATTATAAACCAAACAATTTAATCACTGTCAAACAACTTCTTATGAAAATGACTAATTATTAACTTATATGGACATAAATGAAAATAAAACACCTTATTTCAGAAAGTATTACAATGAATCAATTATTATTATAACTATTACCATTATTTTATTTTATTTATTTTTTTAATTAATTAATTTATTTATTTATTTATTTAATTTTACTTTACTATTATTATTATTATTTTCCCCCTCTTTAAATCTTATAGTTTTTTATTTATTTTTTATTTATTTATTTATTTTTTTTTAAATCAATCATAATTCGAAATACTGACGATTCGAAAGTACTAATCATTCAAAAATTTAAATATTTCCGTGATATATTTATTAAATTGAGAAGAAAAGTCCCTCTGCAGCAAAGTGTACTTTGTAGGTGGCCAATGTACGCCCTGGGTAACGACATGTTGCAACAAAATTTGCCTTGCCGGAAGGAGGGCGCTGCACTCCCAAAGCAGATGATCCACCGTCTGAGGAGAAGTCTGGTCACAGGAGCATACTGGGCTTGCTAGAATATTGAACCTATGAAGATAGGCTGCCATTTTTCCATGTCCTGAAAGAAGTTGTGTCAGCTTGTAACTGATTTTGAGATGTTCGATTTCAAGACGCATCGCAATGGATGGAAAAAATTCCTTGGTCAGTTGGCCCGTCAAGGAGTCTTTCCACAGCTTTTCCCAATGATCTAAGCTGAGTTGTTGGATCCACCCCTTCAGAGCAGTTAGCGGAAAATTGTTGTAACTGCTTAGAGTGTCCTTACCTTTGGAGGCCGCTTTTGCCAGCTTATCCGCGCATTCGTTACCTTCCACACCAACATGAGCTTTCACCCATGTCATAGAGATAAGGCAACGCTGCCTGAGTCTAGATAGCCTAATTCTAATAGCTTCAATGAGCGGAAGATGGATAGCAGTGTTTTTCAGAGAGTCAATAGTTATGCGGCTGTCTGTTGCGATTCTGATTTTTTCATCAGAACATACATGTTGTTCTAACCAATCCAAAGCCTGCACAACTGCCAGCTACTCCGCCTGGTTGTTAGAACAATGTCCATCTAGCCTATATTTTCGTTCTGCAACTGGCTCTCCCTTCCTAAATGCTGCAAAAGCACAACCGACATTATCTCTTTCCTTGCTTCCGTCGGTAAATATCTCCAGGTCAAGCGGGGTCTCAAGATCCATGCTAATGGCCGGAATATTCGCAGGATGCTGCAACGTTTTGAAATCCGTAGGCCTATCCAACAAAGATCCATTCAATCCGTCTACTATTTTACCATCTTGTATTTTATCAAGGAGTATCAAATCCTGTATTTGCAAACAGATCGGCTTTATCCCAGCAATCACACAAGCCACATTATAAGAAATAGTCCGGTAGCCGTTAATTAAACGTAGCAAAAACAGTCTCTGAACGCGTTCAAGTTTGCTTCTGTTTTTCTTAAGTTTTAATGCTGACTGCCATACTGGGACTGCATATAACAACAGAGGTAGAAATGCTCCCTTGTAAATCACTGTCAATGCTTCACTTCCTAGACCCCAGTGCACCTTAGCAGCTCTAGAAAGTACATTTACAAACTGCCAGCTTTTGCCGCAAATGTAACTGATATGGTCGTCCCAACTTAGCCTTCTGTCAAATATAATTCCGAGATCTTTAAGATTTTCTACCATTTCTAACTTTTTGCTGCCCAAATATATTGATACATCCTCCGACTTGGGACTCATTCTTTTAGAAAGGTACATAACCTTCGATTTATTTTTATTGGATTTAATTTTGTGTTCAGCAGCCCAATTTTCAACGATTCGTAAAACCCTGTTTCCATCGACACTTATTTCCAATGGATTTTGTCCTGCCACTAATAAGAGAAGATCATCTGCAAAAGCAATTGCTTGACTATGACCAGGAAAAGTAAGCCTTAGTAAACTATCGTACATTAAAATCCAAAAGCCTGGCCCGCAGCAAGATCCTTGTGGACAGCCTCTAGTTGCCTGGGCATCTTTTCGTAAGGAATTTAAGCTTAGACTAACATTTTTACCTGAAAAGTAGTTTCTCGAGAGATGGTAAAGGTTCTTCGGACATTTCCTTTCTCTCAAGCTTTTTAAAATACTAGGCCACCAAGCAGCGTCGAAAGCTCCCTCTACGTCTAATGATATAAGAAGAACTTCCCACCTCATATCTAAGTATTCACTAATAAATTCAGTGGCTGATTTCAATGCATTAACCGTTGAAGTCTGAGGTCTAAAGCCAAACTGCCTGCCAGACAGAAGACGATTAGAGTTCATATGGTACATAATACCATCAATCATTAATTGTTCAAGAACCTTGCCTGCTACCGGTAATAAGCTTATGGGCCTTAGCCTAGATAAATCATTCATTTCCTTCTTTCCATTTTTTTCCAGAATAACTAACACAGCTTTCTTCCAGCACGATGGAAACTGTCCTCTGGATAGACACTCGACATAGATTGAAGTAATAGCATCTGGATAAAATTCGAATAACTTCTTTAATATCTCAATTGTCAGACCATCCCAACCTGGTGCCTTATTAGAACGCATACTTTTCAAAACCCTTTCAACTTCGATTCTTGAGAAAGCTACATCATTATATGTATCCATCTCTAAATCCATTTCTGCCCTCAAAATCTTGTGAATTTGTGAATCCTGAAGCAAGTTGTCTTGTGGAACAAATTTATCCAGAATAACTGCAAAGGTTTCCTCCAAATCGGCCGTGTATTCACCATTCTCCTTCAGCACTGTGGAAATGCAAGTACTAGATCTAAGTTTTCCAGCTGCCACTTTATAAGTAAAATTCCAGGGATTGTTAGCTGATGTATCACTACAAAATGCTTTCCAAGATTCTAATTTGGCATCATTTATTTTGGTTTGATACAAACGCCTTAAATCGAAATAACATTTTTTTCTGTTATGTATGTATGTATGTATGTATGTATGTGTAAATAAGTTATCACAAAAATTACCAGAAGGTGAAAGTTGATGTTCCATTTAGTGGTACCAGTATGGCCAACACGTTGCTCACTGATGTTTCTTGCTTCAGTTTTTCGCGATTTTCTTTAAGAAATAATCGTAATCTTTGCCTTGGCCTATTAACTATCCACATAAACACTAATTCACTTTTAGCTTGAAACAGTTTTCCAGAGTTTCGTTTCCTTCGGCCACACTATGTATTATAGTTAAATTGACTGTATATTAAAACAATAGCTGTTCTGAATATAGTGGTTGCATAATTGCAGTGACGTCACACACAGCATTATTGTTATTATTTATTCCCTTCACCTGTTTTTATATTTGAATGTAAGTGGACTAGTTTAGTATAATATAATAATTAGCGGTTTTTCCACATTTCTAACTGGAAATAACAGAAATGGAACTGATAGGAAAACTCTCAAGGAAAACTTGAAAAAGAACACTAATTTGTTTTCCTTATAATTAATTAAACAAAGAAATGTGGAAAACAACGTTAAGTTTATTTTTATAATACGGCCATTATATAACTTAGTTAAAAACGATGGTCACGCTTATTATAAAACAACTAACAATACCGTTTCTTTCTTTCTTTGTGTTTCAAGTCCTTCATTTTTAAAAAGTTGTATTTTATATTGGGGCTGGTCTTTGTATATTCCCATTTTATTTGAAACATATCTTCGGGAACTGAGAAAAAATTGAATTATCAACAAGCGTAGTGCATAACCGTAACATTAGGTTTCGACCAACTTTCTACACAAACTTGATAACCTTTACACTGGCAATATGAAAATCCGAAACTGGTTCAAACCTGTCAAGAAAAATGTGCGGTACGACGGATAAAATCCCATTCTAAATTTCAAATTTTACTTGAAATATTTTCCAGGAAAAATTGATTTGTTTGGGGGGGGGGCTTCTGGGCGAACCAAAGAGTCATGCTTTCCTGTAAACTACAACTTCAGTATAAACCCACGTAATATTCATACATATTGAAGCATTGATAGAATTCCAAATTTGAGAAAATCGGTTAACAGGAAATGCGATTTTACAGAATAGGTTTTTGAGTTGTTTGGAATTTTCTCGCAATCGATTACAACGATTTTCTTTAGCTATAAACTATCACATTTATTTCTAACATTGTTCTAAAAAAATTGATTAAGGAGGAGTATTGAGAATCTGCCAGTTGGTTAAAATTTATCGGTTTTAACTTAGAGGGTTCCACATAGGCCGCTCAGGTATACAAGTAAAATCCCCACCAACATGTTTATGGCCAGCCCAACTAAACAACGTTGCAACTTTGCAGTTGTAAAAAAGAAAATTTATTGATTAAATTACATTAATTAGAGTAAGTTGTGTGAGTATCTGATACCAGATTCTTTTTATTACGTTCATTATGACGTAGCGTAACAACAACAGCGTTTTTTAAACCAAAGGGAATTTAATAATATATTCAAAATCAAAATGAAATACATTTTAAAAAGCAAAATATTTGTTGGCGAGCCAAAGATAAAACTTTATCTTTAAAAGTTTATTCGACGTTTCGGATACCTTTGGTATCCTTCCTCAGGAAGAATAGAGAGTTGAATGTTAGAGGAGGTTTGGCCACAGCCAACTAATATTGTGCTTGTTTGATTAACAACGGCCAAACATAAACTATTGTTTATATTGAAGTACATTATAACTTGCAATTTTTTCTTTTGATCTCAAAAAACTTCTCCAAAGGGCTTCTATTATATCAGTGTACATTAGTATCTTTTCAAGTCGTCAGTTGTGCAAAAATTCATTCAAAATATTTTTTGTCAAATAAGTTCATCAATCAAGAGAAATGGTGAAGATTATTGTACAGTGAAGATGTTGTTACTTGATTCAAGTAATATCTACAAGATAAGTGCGTATTTTTCTTTTTCCACAAAATATCACTCTAGACAGGGAAGGGAATAGCTAAGTGGTTAGCGTACTGCGGAGGACCCGGGTTCGAGTCCAGCTGTGCTACCCTTAGATTTTTTCTTCCTAGTAGCCGCTACAGCTCACTGCCCGGTGATGGACAGTGTTGTTTGTAAAGAGGGAACACTGTCCGGAGGCCGGCAGTGGACTGAGAAGGCTCCGGGCGCCAATGACCATAGATGTTGACGCGCCTTAAATTAAAAAAAAAAAATACTCTAGAGGGAAAACTGAGGGTTAAAAAACAAAAAGACAGCTGATCTATGGAACTGATTTCACTGCGTATCAGATGTACCATACTAGAAATGTTTTGTTACACTGTCCACCGACCACCCTGTTATTGTGGCGCGCCAGCTTTTGTTACTTTTATTTAAATGCTAAATAATCATATTATGTTGATAATATTGTCATAAGAAGATAAAATATAATTAATCAAATTAGTATAATGTAGGATACCGCGCGTGGAGTAGCTAGCGGTAAGAGAAAGTTGGCGAGGTGTTTCTGCAGATATATTTTCAAGAATTTGATATGTTCGCAATATCCCATATTTACGACATTGAAATCAATTAATTATAGCCAAAATAATTGAAGTCATAATAATATTATGATAATTATTGATATTAGTAGCATTTGAAATAAGCATTTGCCATCAGAAAAGTGTAGACATAAAATAATCAGCAGGGAGGTAAAATTGGTTATATAACCTGTCCGGACAGTGACTGGGTGGGCAATTAGCCATTTGGATTTGTTTTAAAGGTAACTTTATTAACTGGAATTGTGCAACTTGTATTATTACAATACTATATATATATATATATATATATATATATGTGTGTGTGTGTGTGGGTGTGTGTGTTGTGTTGTGTGTGTGTGTGTGTGGTTAATGGTGACAGTGATTATGTTGTTCTCACATTTGGAAAGCCACTCGCTATACACATACACACACACACACACACACACACACACTCAAACCTAGTAGAGAGGTATACTAATACTTAGCAGAGAAGAACAATATTCCTCTCCCCCAAACTAGTTTTGTTAGTGCACAACCAGCGAACACAATTGTTCACTCTCTCTGAGCCCTGGTATTGCGATTGTGCCAGTTTTCGAAATTGAGTTCTGTTTTGAGGTTCTGTATAACGGGATACGAAACAAATGTTTTAGGTCTGTATGTATGTATGTGTGTGTGATTTCTTCATTAGACAGCCAATCGTGGGCAAGAAAGAAGAAATTAAGCCCCGCCTACCACAGTAAACTTGGTGATCAAGAAGGCAGTCAATATGGCGGAGGAAGAAGCCACGCCCCTTTTCTACCAAGGATCAGTGCCTTATAAGCTTGCGAGTTGTAAACGACCCTCAAGAGGTTCATTGCAATATGGGCAGAACGACAGTTTTTAGCGAACCACTGACGCGACCTCAACCCGAAAATTCAACTGTTTTTCCAAAACCCTTACTGCCAGGAGGTATTCTTGTTAGAACTTAAACGAAATATCAAGTTTGGACTTTTTGCGATCCCTTTTTCTGAGCTATGCTGAACATGTACACACATACAAACACACACACACTAGAACAAATTTCTAAAAACCACTTCTTCGTACCCAGGATATCTCCAAACCAGTATTTTCGGAGAAAACTCGTTAATGAAACTTCGACACGATCGCAATACTTCCTGTTACCAACGGTGAAAGAATGTAACAGTGTGATGATCCATTCAATACTCCGCATTTGAACTATTAAACTAGTGGTCACTTAATTACTGAATGACCGTTGTAATTTAATTAAGGAAGGAGATCCATAATTTTATAAGCTTAGGTTTGTAATAAACAAATAATAAATCTCCTATGCTAGAAAGGATAATTAAGGGCAATTTCATAGATAACTCGGGAGCAGCCAGAAAAGGGGAATTCTAAAAATAGAAAAACTCATTAATCATAATAGTTTGGGCTGCACATTTTTGATAATAAAAGAAATAAATAAGAAAAATAAGTATTTTACAATTCATGAAGCAATTAGCCGAAGATGGAAATGAATGAGGCTAGAATAGTAAAGTAGCAGGCGAGGGGGTGGGGCGTCAAGATTTGTAGCCCTGGTCTGAGATTTGGTTTATGGCTCTCTAGTATCGATTAGTGGCCCCCGAGGTGCACCTCTACTTCTAGCTTCAATATATATATATATACATATATAGATATAGATATTCCAATAAAAAAAAAAACTAGGTTATTATTTCGGGTCAATGTTGCCAACCTTAAACTTAAAATATCAGCTGATTTAAATGAAATAATTAAATCAGCCCATTCAAATAAAAGCCAATTGTTTCTTTATTTTGCGTGAATGCAGAAACAAATTTACCATTCACCATGTAGAAGGTGAATGGTAAATCCTACCATTAGTACATACTTGTAAGGTGTTCCCAGTTTCTGGTATGATTTCCTTTTTTCAGAGATCCATTAAATTATATGTATATTTTCTTCTGGCGATGTGTACCACTTCTAAAGTGCTTTCAACTCTTCCCACACGCGCGCACAGATAACATACATACATACCATTTTCTAAAAACCAATTTTTTTTTATTCAGGGCCCTTAAAATGTGCATTTGTAACGGGTATTTTTCATACTAAATTTATATGTATTTTATAGAAATAATAATTTAATAGAAAGTAGTTATTAGAATAGTCTTTATTAAAGTAAAAATAACTGCATACAGAAACATAAGTAACTCTGAACAATAGAAGACAGTACTGAATAAACAACGGCGAACTTTGTACTAAAGAGAGCTGGCTCTTTATCTTCAAAATAATATAGGGCAGTAGGTAATCTGCAAACGGCCTGGCCGGATCTATGTCACTCCTCAATCATATTTTTGAATTGTTCTATAAGTAATTCTTAAAATTTACTTGTACACTTACACCGAGTTTATAACGGATTTGGATTTTGAGGAACTAGTGAGTGGTGGTTTGTGTATTTTTGGTGGTCAAGGAATTTAAAAGGAGACTGTTTGTGCGTCAGAGAAAAATATTCCACTCAAGACCTACGACGAATCGGACTTGACAATCACCAGAAGCAGCTTAAGGCGAAATCTAACAGGTTGGCCAACCTATCTTCATTAAAACAAAATTATTTGTAATAATTATCATTTAGATAGCCCAGAGAGGCCTCTATATATATTTTTTTTTCTACTGGTATTTTCCGTAGAAAACGTATATAAATCTTATTTAAATTTTAAAAAAAAAGGAAAGAAAGTACTAGTAACCAGCTTTCCACAAAGTACCCGTACAAACAAAATATCATTGTGATAAGTAAATTATCGAATTCATACTTAAATAGATTTATTTCCAGTTGTCACAAAAGCTGATTTTTAGATACATAACAATTTTAGTTCGTTTATTACATGCTACCATTAAACTGTTAATTTTCAATTGCAAGAAAAATAACGGAAAATTTAAAGAGATGTACATCTAACACATTTACGGCACCTAAAGGCCTTAGATTATAAGAGTGTTTAAATACGTTTCTTCCAAATTCGTAGGATAGTTTATGTCTTTCCATTTTTGGCAGCAACTCATATTTGCGAAATAAGCTATAGTTCGTCTATTCGCGTATACTTTAAGAATATTTATATTTTACTATCATTGTAACGTAAACGAGGAATAGGAACTGATTAATGAATTTTCAAATAAATAGCGGAATGTAAATTGAATATTATGAAAGTGGAAGAAGCGGATTTTATAGATGGGTAGGAAAATTATGAATTTACCTAATAGATGCTTTTGTTGAATTTATTTATCTGTTTCTGGCTTTATTGATATCATTTTTTTTATAAGTTTAAATATTATTTTGCGTTATAGTTCCTAAAGAAGAGGAAATTTTAGTTTGTTTCTATATTCAATTAGCCAGTTACGCCCAGGAAGCTTTACATTTATTTCTTTATAATTAATCTGAAGATTATTAAATTCATTTATTTAGGCATTTCATTATTTTTATAATAAATATTACTTGTGTTTGTGTTCAACTTAAAGATTGGTTTTATTCTCACCTACCTTTTTCCTTTATTTTATGTTAATATATCTGTGTATTATATTGTTGCTATCTTATTAGTACTGGTACCATATTTTCTCTAGGCCTTGTAGCAGCGAATAAGTGAAGGTAAGATATTGTAAACCGCCTTTCCCGTCACATCATCTTTACATTTCTCTTCTGACCCTTCCTGACCGGGATTACCGATTTTTATTAACACAATTTTTTTTTTCCTTTCTTTCTTTTTTCCTTCCTTTATCCTTCCGGAAGTTTTATTTATTTTTTGGGGGGATTTCTTCGTTTGCCCATTTAAACGAAGTGGCGTCCAATACCCCACCCCTATGCAGCCGACCTGAGTGGGCACAACAAAGTCACTTGGGAATTATTCCCGTGACACATTTCCGGTGAAAACTAGATATCAATAATTTAACACATCGCAATACTTCCTCTAAGAGCATTTAGAGAAACTAATAATGCAATGAGAACCTTGTCCAGATGTTTTTTGAACACGGGGAAAAAATAGTTACAAACTTATGGAGAATTTACGAGTACAGATAAAATTGCAACAATTTCTTTGGTAAATCCAGGAACTTAATTTTCCAAGACGGTCTTTGTGTTGGTAGCTATCGGATCTTAATGGGCACCGAGATTCGGCAAGGAACACTTTAGCTCAACATTTACACTTCTTTAACCACTAAGCTTCTGCGGCACTTACAGACTGAAAAAATTGAATTTTCTGGTAAGTTACACTATAACTGAAAATGGTTTATGGTAATTAGTTGCTAAGTGGTACTTCACGAACTGAGTATATTAATCTTAGAGTTGTAAAGTATGTTTACTCATCCAACCTCTTGTTGACAAGGAATATGAGGTCAGCGATTTTTGAAAAATATTTTTTCACTTAACTACACCTTAATTCCTCTTGAAAGGAATTTTGCGATGTTTTCAAATTTTCGATGAATTGAATTTCCAACCGGAAACACATGTATTGAGGATATAGCTGAATATGGAAAAAATGTGAGGGTGGACAAAAAACGCCAACTAAAAGTAAGTTTTCACTGAACGGTTTCCCTCCCCCACACCATTTTCAAGATTTTCTTAAAAATGGCAGTATCGATTTTTCTTGCTAATATTCACATAAAACCTAGTTTTATTTGAAAATATGTCTAGGAAAATATATTTGATTTTATTATTGAAGTTTCTGTAAGAGATTTAACGAGTTAAAGCTTTGCTTTAAAATGCCACTGCAAATGCCTGTGCACGGTTATTAAATTTCCAAATTCATGTTGAATATTTCATGTTGTCAACGATAATGGAAGTTGTAGGACCAGGGAAAAGTGGCTCATACTTATTTAATATCACTGTCTATTTACCCAGCATGTTTCGCACGGCTTTCTTCTTTCCATATCTATTTATTGCTTTTATTTACATTTACGTGTTAATTCCAGTACATTTTATAATCACTTGAAGTAGTTACGTTTAAAATAGAATTACTAAAGAAATTTTCTTTGAATGAATAAAATCGCAACAAAAAGTTAGAGTGTACAGACATTTATTTCCAGAAATTTACTCGCGTATAATCTGTCTGTCTGTTCATCTTAAAATATAGAAACCAAATACAGGCAAAAACTAACCATTTAACTATTTAAAACTGGGTAAATAACATGTAAACAAGAAAATAGAGTTGGAACAAACACGAAGTTTGGGTTGACTTTAAACTTGTTCGATATTTCGTCGAAAACACAAGATGGCTGAAACTTCCGAACATTAGCAACCAACATTAGGCCATGACTTTGCAGTTGCAGTTTTCCCTGTTATCAAAAAGTTAAGATGGTTAACTTACACAGGTTGGTACGGTTTTATAAATCTATTCCAATAAATTCTAATTCAAAACTGCTGATTTCATAAGAAAACCGCTGTTTAATTAGATTAACAGCTGTTTTTTTTCTTCTTAAATTAAAATCATAAATAAAAAAAAGCGGAGTATTTTCTAAATGAAAAAGATTAGAAAAGTAATTAAATTATATTTTTACGTTTTAATCATGATATATATATATATATGAAGAGGTTACAAAGAGGTTGCCACTTGCATAGACTGCACCCTCGAGCTGCTTGATACAACAATATCAGCTGAACACCGAGACCCTAACTAGTTTTAATGAGGATTTATTTTTCAACTTCAAACTCCCCTAATTAGGAGAGTTTTTTTAACTTTATTTTTATTTGTTATTTATTTTCTTCATTTATAAATAACTTATGCAAACAAACAAACAAAAAAATTATGAGAAGGTAGTTATAAAAAAAAAACTTACCAATTCTACGCTACCATAATGGCGCCTGCTAAATACGCCTCTTCTTGAGATCAGATCATTAGAGGAAGTACTGCAACAAAAAAATAAATGAAAATAACAAATAATTTCCTGATTTAGTAAAATGAAATCTATATTTTGGTGTGTAAAAATATAGCTGATAAATATTTCAGTGACTTGGTCAACGAAGGGAACTTTAGAATTTCTTATATTAGGTTGGCGTTACTGAATATCGGTAATAGTTGGCGACTTTAAAACTTATATAAACAAAAAACATAAATTTAATTGAAATTTCTCTCGATAAAAAAAAAATTAATGTTGTAACCACTCTCTTAAATCCCTCCGGAAAAACGATTTTCCTAAAAGGAAAATGTCGTATACTGTTTACCCACATACATACCAATCATGTACATTTGTAACATTTCCCAGAAAATTGATTCTTTGGGGGTTCCCCAAGTAACGTTATGCTTTACTTTAAAGTACCACTTCATTAAAATATATGGTTTTACCCAGTATATAATCTTAATACAGATTAGAAGCATTGATAGAATTCCAAATTTGAAGAAAATTCGTTTACCAAAAGTGCGATTTTGCAGAATTGGTGTTTGATTTTTTTTAGAATTTTCTTTAACATAGGAACTACGATTATCTACGATTTTCATTAAACTTGGAATCCATCTGCATGGGTAGCAACGAATCACTTTTATTATAACTATTTTATTATAACTATTTTATTATAAATTTTACTCCTCATTAATTACAGATCTTGCTCGAACTGGCCCCCACTATTAGAGATGCATACACATGCTTTTCCCAGCCAATCGTATCTTATGACCAAAGAAATACATCTCTAATGGTGGAGACCAGTTCGAGCAAGATCTGTAATTAATGAGGAGTAAAATTTATAATAAAATAGTACTTTTCTTCTTATTCAATCAAAAAACCGTTATAATATCATTTTAAAATTTCTTGTAGGAATCATGTTTCATTCATAACTTGTAAAATATCGTTCACAGAAAAAACCGTACAAGTAAATTTTTCTTACAAAAAATAGAGGAATCTATTTCTTAAATAAAAACTACACCTCCCTATTTGACAAAATGAAGTTGGTGCCTGTATCTCGCTTCTGGAAGCTCCGAAACAAATTTACAAATTAAATTTGGATTTCTAACAAAAAACTACAGGGATACGTATTTTTCAGTTTTTTTCTAGCTATCTTAGTTTCCGAGAAAAAGTCGCTATCACATACCTTGGGACACCCTGTATATACACCCTGTATATACACCCTGTAAATAACTCTTAAACGAAGCAAGATATCTAAAAAGTGAACATAATGTAGCTTGAAGTATTTCGATAAAATCCATTTTATAAAACACTTTCGATTAAAAGTAATAGGCCAATTTATGTTTATTATTATTATTATTATTGTTATTCGCCTGTTGATAGAGCCAAAACCCTATGCTATCCAACGCCCCACTGGGACCATATAGCTACCTCAGAGAAAAAAACCAAACCGGATCTAGAACAAAAATCCAACCCATCTAAGATTCGCCGTACAAATCCGAACAAATCTGACCTTAACCTTAAAGGAAAATAGCCTAAGTTCTTCCACGACATCCTGTTTCGAGATCCTGAACTTTATTTCTTCAAGATCGAAGCAATCTGTCCTGAGATTGATGGGTGTTTTTCATCTGTCCCGCTGACTCTACAAAAGGGGCCAGGGTATGAGCCCTATTAGGGTAGAGGTGTCTCCACAAATCATAATGCTCAGTAAGAGATCCAAGCAGATGCCTGAGAGAGGTCCGTGAAAGACACAGCAACATCTCTCACTATTAGCCCTGTCCGGACGCCCAATGAGCATCTTAGACAATCCACTGTGCTCACTCATAGGGGTGAATGCTGCGAAGCTATCCATGACTGGACGGCTATCTTTGACGGTACATTTCAAGGTTACTTGTGTTTCTGTAATGTTCTTTTTTTTTTTTGATGCTGCGATCTATCGGATTACTGAGTTTCTATCCGGCAACTATGGTAACCAATATTTACATCGCACCATTTCACCACTTGTGTTAGGTCTAAGTGAAACTTTCCAAGTTGAAAGAAAAACTGTGAATGTTGTAGTTACTGTATTATATAACTGCAGTGAGAAAAAGAAAGTAAGGGGAGCCTTTCGCAAAACAGAATGTTCATGTCAGACATGCCCCTCGGGGGGAAGGGGGGTACAAAAAGGAATTAATTCAAGTTTAACTTGAAAAAATGCTTTTTTTTTTTTATTTCCCGAGAGCTTTAGATTATTTAATGAGTCTAGGATTATAAAGAGGTGGATACGGACAATCTGGTGGCATTAAAAACAGCAAACGGATTAAGGGATATATGCAAATTAGGAGGCAGCTTAGGATATACATAAATTTTAAAAAAAAGGAAAAGAAAATAAAAATGTAAACAAATCCTGGCAGATTAAAAAAAAACAAAACCTGGCAACTATAAATAAACATACGACGAGTATGTTTAATAATAATAGTTATCAAAAAGCCTAGAAGAGAGTGTTTAAAGCGGAACAGATATAAGAACCGAAATGTAGATACAAAGAAATAAATAACTTTCGTAATCTATTTTAGAAGCTTTTAGATTAAATTATTTACTAGATTTTTAGAAAGTTAAAAACAATGTAGTGGGCGAATTTCTTTAAATAAAAACTATAATATAATATTTAAACTGGAATCTATGTTCGATATTTACAAAACTTTTCATTTGTAATGACCCCATGCTTAAATGAAATTGTAAATTACAGTACATACACACAATTTTGTAAACAGTAATAGTGTAAACATTGCGAAAAGTTTTATATTTAACTAATTTATATACAATGTATTCATGTTACTTTTTATTTTTTTGTGTTTATAATTGTTCCAACAAGCTGTTTCAGAAGAAATAGTTACCAACTGATTCACCATTAACATAGTTTATTTAAATGCGCTGTCTGTGATTGGTTTCTGTCTCAAAAGAAATCGATTTTTATTACAAAGCTTTATTTATTTATTTTAACATTAAATCCTTTATATGGTGCGGATTACAACCCCAATAAATTAAATACAAATTAATGTGTATGTCTCCATAGTGAGAGGAAGTGTTGCGATCGCTCCAGATTTTGGAAATTGAATATTCACCGGAAATACACGTTTTGGGTCCGCTGAACAAGAAATTCTTTTTTTTAGCGAATAGTTTGTGTGTGGTTAATAGAATATCCCAAAAACGAAAAGTTGCAGGAAGCTCAAACTTGGTATTCCGTTGAGGTACTAACACCGCATCAGACATGAAGATTTCTGGCAAGGTCTATTAACCGGAAGTGTAACTAAACAGCATGTTTCCCTGTGTTTACAGTAGTTTTCTGATTTTCTCGAAAACGGCTCCAACGATTTTCTTTAAACTTTGTATACTATCTATACAAATGTCTATCACATTTTCCTGGGAAAATTGATTTTTGGGTGTTCTGGGGGAACAATAACGTTATGCTTATCCCCTAACGGATCACCTCAGTGCAGCATATCTTTTACAATCTACATATTAATAGTTTAAATTTAAAGTTGCACAAGCTTTAGTGGTTTGGATACAGAGCGCTCTACATAACGCTGCTCATATTTGTGGCCGACCCAACTAAACATTGAAACGTTGCAATTTTAAAGAAAATTTCTTGATTATATTGTAGTAATTAGAGTGAGAGAAAATCGTGTGAGTGTTTCACACCAGATTGTTTTTACTAAAGGTTTGGTTGCTTTAATATAAATTTGCATGTTGTCGGGGGTACAAATTACTTCTCAGCAAATAGCAGGTAGTACTTGAATATGATTATATTTTAGTCTAGAAGACAGCGCCACCAACAAACATTAATAACACTGATGCTTTGGTGTTCTTTACGACACCTGCATTTGGTGTTGTAAAACGGATACTGAGGCTCGGTCACGAAAAAAACTCTTTTTTCAAATTTACATTGGCGTTTCGGCAAATTTATTGCCTTCTTCAGGATTAAATTTTTTCTTTTTGAATTTAATTATAAATAAAAAATATTTAACTATATTAGAAAATATAATTCAAAAACAAAATTTTTACCCTGAAGAAGGCAATAAATTTGCCGAAACGTTGGTGAAAATTTGGAAAAAGTTTTTTTGTGACCGAACCTCAGTATCAATGTTACAACAGTAATAACACTCGAAATCTAAATGGCACAGATTGCGCAGAAATCATAAAGTCAGTTTTTCACAAAACAATTCATAATTGCAATGCTTTTTTTATCTGCACAATTTGCATGCCCAAGTTTAATGAAATTAATGAAGTACTTTTTGGAGAAAATTCGAAAAAACTAAAAAAATCTATTGTGTAAAGTCATATTTCCGGTTTCTCCAATGCAACTTAATATTTATAAAGAGCGGCAGGACTTTACATGACGGCTTCACTTTAGAGGCACGCTTAGCATTTCACTGATTCAGCAACTTGTACAATTTACGTAAAAGTGATAGTCATTATGTGTGTAGTTGTTGAGCAAAATTTAAAAACAAAAACATTAGAGCAATCTTCATAGTAAAAAATCATAGAAACCGCATTTCCGGCAGACGGATTGGACTGAAAATATCTTGTCTGATGCAATTGGTGGTGCAAACGGAATAGCAAATCTGAGCTTCCCATATGATCAGTATGTTTTCACACCAACACGCGCGCCAAGACACACACACACACACTATTGCATCAGATCATCGTTTCGATAAAAGCAATCTTTTATTCGCACTCAGGGGACCTCAAAATATATATTTCCGAGGAACATTTAATTTCGAAAGTTTGACATGCTCGCACTACTTTCTCTTATCGACAGAAAAAAATCTGGTGTGAAACATTCACACGACTTTCTCTTGCTGCGGTTTAGATACTTACAATTGAATTCATTTCTAACATAATTTTAACTAGATGTTTAATTGTGTTCAGGATACATCCACAACAGCAGAATTTATATACTTTATTTCTTTGAGGATAGCATAACCTTACTCCTTAGAGAAAGCAAGTAGTAACAACGAATATTAATTGAAATCAAAATTAAAGCAGAATAATAATAATATTACAACCTAATATCAGATACAGTTGGCATTGGCAGACAGTTCTTCAACTGCACAGTAGTGTTAAGTACACAATATAAGAGAGAGTTACTTTGGACGTCACTTGAACAACTAATTCAAGAGAACTTCCTGTTCATTGAATAAATACTTCCACGTTGGAGAACATTTTAGTGAAATTCGAAAAATAAAGTTTAAAGTTTTTACTGTAGTGAAATATATACACAGCAAAGTATAATAATTGTATCCCAAATTTGTGGAATGGGTTTAAAGCGGAAATCAGTTTTTTAATGGAACCTTGTAGAAGAATCAAACGTTTTTAGTGTATAATATATTGTAATGTGTTGTTACTCATAATACAGATTATTTTATTTTAATGAAACGAACGCGTGAAGAATCCGTTAGTTCACAAATTGTGTTTTTAAATGTATTAAATATATAAAAATAATTATAACAAAATTTGTTTCGAGTCCAGCTGTGCTGCTCTTAGATTTTTTCTTCCTAGGAGCCTCTACAGCTCACTGTCCGGTGATGGGCAGTGTTGTCTGTAAGAAGAGAACACTGTTCGGAGGCCGGTAGTGCACTGAGAAGGCTCGGGGCGCCAATGACCATAGATGTTGACGCGCCTTAAATTAAAAAAAAAATTGTATTGAAAAATGTTTAAAAATAATTTAATTTTTTTAAATTAAATAAATGAGAAGAGACTTGTTAACAGTGCGACTGCTATAAATTGCATGAGACATCACTGGGTTTCCTCCACTTTGATCTTGTGTTCTACTCCCACTACTATTAGTTGGTAGAGTGGGAGGCCTTCATTCATTTCTTCCACTAGCACTTGGACATGCTGCAAGAATAAGGGCGTTCATTCATATTTTTCTCCCTCTCTGCCTACTTTTGCAGAGAGGGAGAGAACGCTGTCCCGTATATTATTAGACGAGTTCACATCTTTCTGAAGGCGGATGCTATGCAAAGGTGAACTATGAATATACTTTGTATTTTGTTATTTATTTATTCATTTAAATTCACCAAAGTGTCCACTCTGTTCTGGACGGCTTTAACCTTTCAGTTTTCCTTCCAAACAAGCGTGTCGGTCCCTCTTCGTCTTCACACCTACCATCACCTTTTAATTTGTAAAGGTAGAATTGACAGAAGAATTTTCTCTCAACTGTTATATACACAACACACTGAATATTTTATTATATGCCGATGTGCACTCAATTTAGGAGTGCGCCACATACATTTAAATATGAAGGACAATATAATGAATAGGTACAAACTGCAGGTCAAAGAAAAGTTTATTTGACTAAATATTATGAATTCCTTTGAGAACTTTCTATGGGTATTTAACATCAATTTTATTTTGTCCCACTAGTATCAACAGCCAAATACAAAATGGCGGACTTTCATTGGATCATTTCTGCCTAATTCTCTTTTAACAATGGAATGAAAATGCTGAATTTTATCTTTGTAACTCACATTAATTATATAAACAAGTAAATAGTATGTTAGAAATAACTTTTTTGCATTGTTTATAAACAAATTTAATAGCCTAATTTAAAAGTATTTCTTAACCACTGATGAATTATGTTATGAAGAAATTTGGTGAGGATCGGTCAAGAAAGAAACATTCAATCATGCCAACGTTTCTTCTTCGTATTCTATTGACCAACCTCCTAAATAGATTTCCTTGCAATGATTGAATACTTTGTAGATTTCATTTCAAAAAACTGCATTTCATGAAATAATTCAATTGAAAAAATTAATATATTAAAGAAATTTATGTATGTAATAAAAGTTACACAAGAATGAAAAGAAATGAGTTTTTTTTAACATAGAATGGTTAAATTTGAATACGTTAGTTGTGACTCAACAAATGTTAGACGGTTTTCACGTTTCTGGGCAATATTGTGACAAATGGGAAAGAAAAAGGGAATAAAAAAAACAAAATTGTCGTACTATTGTTTGATATATTTTCTATATATACATTTTTTACTAGACGCCCGAAATTAGTCAATGAAATAAATTTTTAAAAAATCTGTTCTATTGCGTAAAAAGTGGCACTTCCGGTTGAGTAATTTTAACAGTAACTCTCTTCAGATTCCAACCCAAACGGAATGTCAAGTTTGGACTTTCTGTAATTTTTCGTTTTTTAAAATGTGCCGTTTACACACTCACAGACCGTTGGTGTAGTGTAACTGGTATATATGTTTTAGTGTAGAACGAGCAGTTTTGAAAGGGCGTAATTTTAAGAATTTAAGTGAGATAGGTATTAGAAATTTAATTACGATTAAAAGCAACTAATTTAATGATTAGGTATTTGTAAATAAAAACGAGTTAACTAAATATAAAACTAGGATATATAAATAAACGTTTGAAGAGAGTGGAGAACGCGTTGCTGACTTCTTCACTGTGGGAATAAGACTCAATTTAACTAACTTTTCGTCTCTTATTTATACCAGTTCGCCGTATTCCAAAGGGGTTTTTACAATGGAGTTTGGCCAAGTACTTTCTCACGGTTTCTCACCTTTTTGCTAGCCAAATGCCCCATTTTTGCCACTAAATTCATTTTTTTAAATCATTTATTTTCTACTTCTTGCTTCCATCACATATGGCTAAAATTTTGTAAACAAAAAAAAGAAGTGCAAATTTTCTACATCGTTATTTTAGATTTCCACGATAAAGAACTTGAGTTTCTTTAAACTTCGTATAATCATGGAATTGTTCATAACAAGCCAGGGGACGGGATTTTCTTCGAAGATGTTTGGGTAAGGACTGCCGTGGTCCTATCTACGGGCAATATGGAGGAGAATTTGGAGCTTTGTTTCAGCTAAGATTTGATGATCGGACGTAATATGTGAAGGAAAGGATTTCTTTGAGCTTAAAGTGCCAGCGCAGATGCCAAACTCGATCGGAAGGGACATCGAGAGAAAGGCCGGCCGCACTCCACCACCGTTTAAAGCTGTAGAAAGTGCACTGCAATATAAAACTGCTGAATGGGGCCTGTGGTCCAAAACCGAAATGAAGGTCTGGGGCGATTCCGTTGTAAAACAACTCCCTATTCAGTAAGGTTGAACTTCCGGTTGAGATATCTGTTCACACTCCTCCTCCTAAAATCATTATTTCGCTAAATTTTTGTTTTTGTTTTCATGCCTAAGGGGCCTTAAACATTGGTGTAACCAGGACAAACTCAATTTCAAACATCTGACATGTGTGCAATAGTTTCTCCTATTCTGTTAATGAAAACTAAGAACTTATTATAGTTTTGAAAATTATGGCAAAAACCCATTAACACACAAAACATGTCAGAGTGTCTACTTTTCCATAAGTTGAAAAATTTTCGGAAGTTTGTTTGAATAGGTATTATATATAAAGTAAACAATAAAATGGAAACTTTTTTACTAAAAGAGAACTTTATTATTAACACTTTAAAAACTTTATTAATAAAATGTACATATTTATTTCACATACTTTCCGTATATATAAGTTACTACAATTTTACTTTGTATATAAATTCAATAAAATTAACAATTATTTTATTATGCGAACTTAGCATAGCAACTTTATCAAGTGTTTAACAAGCTTTGAATTAACCTATATAGTTCTAACTTTGTTTTCCCTTAAGAAAGAATGGAGCGCTGTCAATGTACATTGTCTGAACTACGGTTTTGTCCTTATATCATCATTATTTTATTAAATATTATCATGAATATAAAATGTTATTAAATTGTATTAAAAATTAAATAAATATATAAATCCAGCATATTTACTATAAAGACAACCAAAGAGGCATTTAAAAAAAAGTATACAAAACTATAATAATAATCAAGCAAAAAATTAGTAGGGTGGGGCCAATTTGCTTGTTTAATAACAACGGCCAAACAAAAATATTGTTTACAAAACTATAATAATAATCTTCCTCAATATCAGCTGTTTTTTTAAATTAAAACAGAACAGCTGTTTTAATTATTACCTTCCGAATATAAATCATATGTTCATATATCTGAATTTACTTAGACAGGAATTAAAAGTGCTTTGCAATCAGTTTCTTTGCTTTCTTCTTCTGCGTTCGTCCTTTTCATTCACTGAAAATACAGTTTTAACCGCAAATTGTAACTTTAACTTTTAACCACCAAAAAATCAATTTACCCGAGATCTTGTTTCAAATAAATGTAATTGGCATTTATGTGTGCGCTAAGATTTATGTGTGTGATAAGAGGTTTAAAGCAAATCACGAAAAAAATAAAATAAAATAAATTAGTAAAATCGCACTTCTGATTGATGGATTTAAGACCGAAACCTTCGTGTCTGATGCGTGGTAGTACCTAAACGGTATACCAAGTTTGAGCTTGTTGCGACTTTTGGTTTGTGGGAGATTCTGCTAATACAGACCATTCGCTTAAAACACTATTTTCGTATTCAGGGGACCCCAAAAAATGTGTTTCGGGTGAAAACTCAATTTCAAAAATCTAGCACGATCGCAATACCTGCTCTTACTAAGAGTAAGACTGATTAAAAAATCAATAATATAGCTCTTCCGGTTAGTAGATGTTAATAGACAAGTGAATTTCAGCACATAAAACTAGCATAAATACATAAATAAATATATTGATATAATGTTCTCCCAATATGTATATTATATATACAATATTTTATATATATATATAACATATATGTTATATACATAATATTATGTTCTGTCTCCCCAGTATATTCAATGAAAATATGATTTCCGAAAGAGCTCTACTTAAAGAAAGTACGTACCCATAGCTTGGAAGTAAAGAATACCTACAAGAGGTTCTTCTTCCCCTCTTCTCCAACTTTTCCCATGAAAAAATCACTTACGGTTTATTTCTTCCTAGTCCGGCGACGACAACATGCAGTAGCCTGTTTACTTTATTATGTTTTCGGGAGCACCATCTGTACTAAAAGAAAATCCCCGGACAGTTATGTTGATCAAAAACTTCGAAGGATGCGAAGGTAGAATCTAAACGAAATAGCAAAAATTCGAGGCTTGCAATTTTTTTTATTTTTGAGATATTGTGTATATACATACATACGTACACAGACACACACACACAAACACACACACACACACACACACACACAACACACACAACAGAACAAAAAGATGGCGAACGAAGTAGATGTGTGTTTTCAAAACGCAATTAAATCTTTAAAAAATGTTACGAAAGTAAGTGGCAATTTGCGAAATGACTTAAAGCAAGATATTGTTGGAGCTATAAGTGAACTGAATAAGGTGTTTTCTGCAATGAAAAAGGTGATTGAAGAGCTGAAAGTGGAAAAACAAAGTTCTACACCAATCGGTTCTGAACAAGTAGCAAGTAAAACGGAGGTGATGACGTATGCAATGGCTGCTGCTAAACCATTAACAGGTAAAATAATAGAAGATACTAATACTAAACCTAGTTTTAAAATGATTATCAAGCCTAAATCTAAAGAAACAACATCGGAAAAAATGAAAGCTCTAATTAAAGGTAAAGTTAATCCGAGTTCTTTAAAGGTTGGTGTTAAAACCCTCCTTTAATAAATAATTAATAAAACGAGGCAATTTTAATAAATAATTTTAATTTCAAATCTATTAAATGAGGACACAGTTGTACTCGAAATATCGCATAATAAATTATGTTTTAGAGCAGTCAGTATGTATTTAGATTACTCAAGAGATTTAAAAGAAGATTTTAAAATTGTAGACTCCATATTAGAAAGTAAAGGCAGTACAAACAAAATACTAATTTGTATGGACTCTAATTCAAGATCTCAAGTCTGGTATGATGTTATTACTAATGCAAGAGGCAAAGAATTAGATTATTATGTTTCATCCAAAAATTTAGTCATTATAAACGAAGATACAGACCTACCGACATTTCATACCGCTAGAGCTAGTAGTAAAATTGATTTAACTATTTCCACTTACTCCATGATATCGTACATAACTGACTTGGAGTGTTAGTTCAGAAGTAAGTCTATCAGACCATAACTACATAATATTCAATATTGAACAGTTTTCTAAACACTGCATTTTTAGCAATAGTAATACGAACAATAGCACCTTTAAATATAATACTAAAAACGCTAATTGGAATACTTTCATTTATAACTTGTATACAAACTTCTCGAAATTAGTACAGGACTGCCCACAATCAGATCTACCTTTACCTCTTAATCTGGATTTATTATTGAAGGAAAACTTGATAAGAAGCACTAATTTAGATAAATTTATAACAAATTTTCAAAATATACTGATACAAACTTGTAATGGTTCATTATCACAGGACCGGAAAAACTTGGCTATTGACAAAAGATCTGTCCCGTGATGGAATGGCGAACTAACGAAACTGAGAAAAGAAACTAATGCAAAGAGAAGAAGATATCAAAGAACATATAGAGATCAGCGACTGAGAGAAGAGAGGAAAGCTGAGTACTATAGACGTAAGAAAGTATATTCTGAATTATTAGTAAAATCAAAAATTGAGTCATGGAGATAATACTGCAATTTAACGAGTAAGTCACAGCCCTGGAATTACATCTACAAAATGGCGGCGGGCAAGGTGAAGAAGGCTGACATATTGACGACTCTAAAGTAAGAAGATGGTACATTTACTGCAGGACTAGAAGAGACAATGGAACTGATGATGAACAAGTTTGTAGCGCAGGATGAAGTTATTGATGATAATCATGTTCATACACAGCAGAGGTTATTAATTGATGAACCTTTGAACACTTCTAATGATATACCGTTCTCAACCGATGAAATACAAAGTGTCATTGAAGAAATAGATGCAAGCAAAGCCCCTGGACGAGATGGTTTAAACAGCGAGATATTCTGCAGATTATTACAAGTATTTCCTTCCTTTTGTACTGCACTATATAATGAATGTCTAAATAGAGGTCTGCTTCCCTGTTACTTGGAAAATTTCAAAAATTATTCCGATCGTGAAACCAGGAAAAGAATCATCACTTGAACTTTCAAAATTCAGACCTATAAGTCTTTTGGCGGTAGGAGGAAAGATCTTAGAAAAACTACTGATAAAAAGGTATTGCATTTTGTCCATCATACACACCTTATTAGCCCCAATCAGTATGGATTTGTTCCTCAGAGAAGCACCTCTGATGCCATAGTAGCAGCTAAGAAATTTATAGAGAATAGTCTTAAAATGAAAGAAGAGGTGTTACTGATTTCGCTTGATGTGCGAGGAGCCTTCGATGCGGCATGGTGGCCAGCCATTTTACACCAGATGAGGAAATTCAGATGTCCAGCAAATCTATACAAATTGTCCAAGAACTATTTTTCTGAAAGATTTGGAATTCTTGAAAATAATACCTACTCTCTAACAAGAAAGTATTCGAAGGGCTGCCCACAGGGATCATGTTGTGGTCCTGGGTTTTGGCTGCTACTTTATGACTCTTTATTAAAACTTCATACTTTTTCTAACATAAAATTAATAGCTTTTGCGGATGATGTGTTAATTTTAAATAGCGCTAAAGGAACATTAGAACTGGAAATGGAAGCTAACTCAATCTTGTATGAGGTGCAGAACTGGGCGTCCGATAACAAAATGTGCTTTAATTCATCAAAATCAAAAGTCTTATTAATAAGTAGAAAATTAATTAGACACCGCGTATCAGTTTTCTTAAACAATGAAAAACTTGAGCAAGTTCAAGAACTAAAGTATCTTGGAGTAATTTTCGATGAAAAGTTTACATGGAATGCTCACTAGAGTACGTTAAGACCAAATGCGCGTAACTCATACATCAACTTTCGAGAACGGCAAAGGTGTACTGGGGTATAGGGTGTGATGCTCTGCACATTATCTATACGGGAGCAATACTTCCTTTATTACTATATGCTGTTCCGGCTTGGATCGAGGCTCTTGCAGTTGGCTACAACAGGAAGAAACTTTCTTCAGTCCAAAGGCTAATCGTATTACGAATTATTAAGGGCTATAGAACAATCTCATACGAAGCTGCTTGCGTTATAGCCAACGTAGCTCCGATTTATCACAAGGCAAAGGAGAAGCTGGCTTTGTATGAAGGTAGCATTTCCTGTTTCAATGCGGAGGAGTCACAGATGGAAAACATAGAAATGGAGTACCCTGTGCCCGTAGAAAAATGGCTACATCCAGGCCTTGTACCTAGGATAGAGATGTCGTTCCACAACACATGCCATACCTATAGTATCTACACTGATGGTAGTAAGATTGAAGGATGCGTTGGATGCGCGTTTGCGGTCTATAGCAGGCAAGGAAACATTGTCCATGAAGGTAAATTCAGGCTATCTGAGCAATGCTCCAACAATCAAGCTGAGTTGCTGGCAATACAGAAAGCCTTGTGGTGGTTGGAGCGGAGACACGAACCTCCTGAGAGACGTTTCTCAGTCCTCTGTTCCGACAGTCAAGTCTCTTTGCTAAGCATCCAGAATGTGAAAAAGAAGCAACCAATCCTGGAAGACATCAGACAGTCTCTACTCCATTTATTAAAAAGTGGTTGGGAAATCAATTTCTCTGGGTTAGAGCACATCGAGGAGAAAAGGGTAATGAGTACGCTGATATACTGGCAAAGGAAGCTGCACTTAGCTCGCTACCAGTGTCCTATTCTAAGGCTCCCATAACATATTTGAAAGATAAATGCAAAAAAGCTGTATATGCTAAATGGGAGGAAGAGTGGAGAAGAACCGACAATGGAATTGCAACAAAAGAGTTTTTCCCCCACATAACTATTAGACAGCAAGCTGAATTGGCATTAGGATGTATGATGACACAAGTATTGAGTGGCCACGGAAAACACCGAGCTTATCTTTATAGGTTCGGCCTGACCGAAAGCGCTCTGTGTCCATGTGGGGATTCTGAGCCACAAACTTGGGACCACATTATATACCGCTGCCAACAACATGAGAGAGAACGAAGTCAAACTGTGTAATTATGTAAAAGTAATAGTTTTGTTTTCTTTCTTTAGTTTTTCTTAATTTTTTGCCATGTGTAAGAAATGTTTTTTATTTATTTATATGCATTGTAAATAGTTGTAAAAATGTTATGATATTATGATATCACTGTACATGTAATATTGTATAATGGAGCATGTAGAAATAAATAGATTAAAAAAAAAATTTACACAAACACACACACACACTGTCTCTCTCTGGCCATTAGCTAAAAGCAATTTTTTATTGCATTGAAAGGACCAACAAAATATGTATTTTCTGTAAAAAAAAAAAAAAAATCCTAATACTTCCGGTTAGAGCAGAAAAAGAAATACTGTATTTCTATTTAAATGCCAAGGCCCTAGATATAGGGAATCGAACCATTCAATCGGCTAGCTAGTGGAGGCGATGTACCTATTGAGCACAAATATGCGCTGACACCACCTGCAAAATGATAATCTACTAGCAAGGATTGAGAATACTGCAGAGCGGAACTTAATAACGTATTAGGAAAATTTGGCTTTTATATATATATATATATATATATATTAGATATGAGAAGAGTTTGTCCAACCAGTGTCTAGTACATGGAGACAAGGAAGTGAAATGTAGTTGGTGTTGTTGTGTTGTAGTAGTTTGTGGTGTGAGCGGTTTGTAAAAGGCTTGTGTGTATGTAGCACGATCGCAATACCTGTGAGAGTGAAGTTTAAAAAATAAGTAAAGGTTTAGTGAGAGTGAAGTTTAAGAAATAAGTAGATATCACCACTGTTTTTGAAATAATGTATTATTCTCTAAATGAATTTAAATATTTCATACCACAATAATATGCTTATAAATATACAGAAACTAGCTAGATTGATGTTAACACTTAAACTGGCAGTGAATTTAAGAGAGCGATTCCAGATATAAATGTTCTGGTTCAATGTCCAATTCAGACTGTCTTGAAAGAATGCCTTCTCTCGGTAGTTCAAATACTCTTCTGTGAGAAGGGGTAAAAAGACAAAGCTGACTAAGTTCTATGAACTCTTCTGTAACGGTAGTCTTCTACTTGGATGTACCCTTTTGGCCAGCGAATGTTAGAATATTTTTCAAATAATGATTTTCTTCAAATTATATTTATAGCTATAATTTCTGGCATTCATTCCAGAAGTATCAGTTAATGTCGCGTAGATACAGCTATGAAATGAATTCAAGCGATGTAGCGACACATTTGCATGCTTCTATTTAATCTGAACTGTAACTGAAATTTTTCTTTCAATAATGGACAAAAGTCTGAAATTAATAAAAAAAAAAAGTTAAAGAATAAAAGTACTAGAAATAAGTTACTGCTGTAAAAGAATTCAATAGCAGGCCGGAACAGATGATTTATAAGGTAGAAAAATAGTATTAGAGATATTTTCCGTGAGAGCTTGCTTATTTTTTGTGGTCGTAGACCGGTTCGGGCGTTCGCCCATCATCAGCATGTCAAAACAATGTGATAGCATAGACTTATACACAGAGCAAATTTATTTGATACATTCCATCCATAACCACAACAACAGGAAAATAGTATTTTAAACTTTGAGCTTTACAGCCTCCAACCGCAATAGATTTCTTTTAGAGGGTCTGCCAGTTAGTTTAGATTGATGTAAATTTGCACAAGCTTTCTTGGTTTTGACATAGAGCGCTTCACTTCAGGTCCCTCAAGTATACTAGTAAAATCCCCCACCTCCATTTTTATGGCCAGAACGTACTAAATTGTGAACGTAGCAATTGTAGAGAAATTTCTGGATTAAATTGTAGTAATTAGAGTGAGAGAGAAAATCGTATGAATGTTTCACACCAGACCTTTGTTTTTAAGTCATGCTACTTACACGCTGACTTCAGAATATAAATGAGATGAAAATACACAATTTTGAAAAATTTGAAGCGATCGCTAATATTTTCTCTTTAGAGCGATTTTTTTCAACAAGAAAGCTTTGCAACTGTAGATTTCATCTAAATTATGTGGGAGATTTTTATTTATCAATGAATCACCTGGATAGCAATAAAATCAGTATGAGTGGCCATCAAGTTAATGGCGGTCATTAAAAATGTTTAACTGTCCGGGGATTTTCTTTTATTACAGATGGTGCTCCCGAAAACATAATAAAGTAAACAGGCTACTGCATGTTGTCGTCGCCGGACTAGGAAGAAATAAACCGTAAGTGATTTTTTCATGGGAAAAGTGGGAGAAGAAGGGAAGAAGAACATCTTGTAGGTATTCTTTACTTCCAAGCCATGGGTACTTTCTTTAAGTAGAGCTCTTTCGGAAATCATATTTTCATTGAATATACTGGGGAGACAGAACATAATATTATGTATATAACATATATGTTATATATATATATAAGTAGATGTAATTAGGGCGTTCTAGGTCAGTTTTTTTTGAGCCCCAGGCACTTATGAATTTACGCCCGAAGGCAGGGGTCTGGCGCGCGGCTACAAAATTACGATGAGACCCACATCTGATTTTTAACCAGGGGAAAAAAATATTTTTGAGCCGGGAGATGGCATGCGAGACATGCGGCTACGTTTTGAAAAATCTAGCTTGAAAACAGTCTAAGGTAAAAAAAATATTTGTTAGCCGCGAGATGGGCATGCCTGACCTGCGGCTATGTTTTATAATATTTAGCTTGAAAATATAAGGTCAAATTTGTCAGGGAAAAAAACTTTTTGAGCCGGAAGATGGCATGCGAGGCATGCGGCTATGTTTTATATATTTAGCTAGAAACATTCTAAGGACTGTAATATTGTTTTTGAGCCGGGAGATGATATACACGACATGCGGCTATGTTTTATAATATTTAGCTAGAAACATTCTAAGGACTTTATTATCATTTTTGAGCCGCGAGATGACATACAAGACTAGGGCTAATATTTTATAAAATTTAGCTAAAGACTTTAATATTTTTTGATATTCAATACTTTGTGTATTTTTATGTATTTTGTTCATGTTTACACTTATAATATTTAGCTAAACACATTCTAAGGACTTTATATCATTTTTGAGCCGTGAGATGACATACACGACATGCGGCTAAGATTTATAATATTTAGCTAGAAACATTTTAAGGACTTTAATATTGTTTTTGAGCCGTGAGATGACATACACGACATGCGGCTAAGATGTGTAATATTTAGCTAGAAACATTCTAAGGACTGTAATATTGTTTTTGAGCCGCGAGATGGCTTCCAAGTCGTGGGGCAAACATTTTATAATATCTAGCTAAAGACTTTAATATATTTTGATATTCAATAATTTGTGTATTTTTATTTATTTAATTCTGCTGTAATAAGGTAGTCATAATAAAACAATTATTTCAAAAAGAAAACTTGTTTATTTTATGTTTATCTTACAAATCAGATCTATATAAATTATTTATTATGTTTTGTTTTTATAATTACATCAAGAAAATTACAATGGTAAATTTCATCCAAGTCTCTAATAATATTATAATATGAGTGACCGATAAGGCTACATATGCAAGTGTCAGGTCCTACTTTACACTTTGGGTTTGACCAAACACAACCTATATAATGGAAAGGTTTATGCTTGCTTTTTCTAATATATTCTTTAGAATAATTTTCCAATTCTTTCATACGATTGTATATTCTCATGAACTTAACTGCATCGTCTCCATCTTTTCCTAAGGTAATTTTGGAGAAATCTTGTAGAAATTGATGGTAGAAAGGGTGTGATGTAACATAAGTCCACTACTCCATTTCTTTTATATTGTAACAGCTTGCTAATACAAACACAACTAATCTCTTGTTGGATGTGTTGCATTAGTTTTGTGTTAAAGTATATATTTCATATAATAACAGTATGGGCTTTCCTTTTTATGCAATGTACAAGGACAATCTGTTACCACATTTAAATCTAATACAAGATTACAATACACACATGTTATTGTATCTTTCTTAATATAAACAAATCCATTAAAAACTAACACATCTCTACTTACACAGTTGTAATTATTACATCTAGTAAAAGTATTTAATCTAGCTTGAGAGTTGAAAAGATCTAATTTAAATTTGTTAATGCTTACCCAAGAGGCCAATCTATACACATATTGTAGTGAACAAATAAACTTAGTATTATTATGAAAATTACACTTAAAATGATTTACTTGGGCAATGTTTTTATTGGTGGACACCCAAAATCTTGTAAATCATATACAGGTTTATTCAGTTTCTTTTCTAAAAATAAACACTTTTCCAATCCTTTAGAAAACAAATACGTACAACCTAAAGTGTACCTCTGTAAAATGGGGTCCAACTGTTCGTAATCTAAATCACCATCATCTTGTGCAATTCCATGATGATTGTTCATTAACCATCGGTTAGGAGCACTGGATAAGTTGTTAGCATTGTCGGGCAATTTAAACATCCAACATCCCAAGATGCTTAAGTTTGTGTCAGCAATGGCCATCTCACGAACAATAAACGTATCATCATCATCAAAACTTTTCCTTTTTTGATATCCCTGCAAGTCAATTATTAGAGGATGCATGATGATGGTTGGGCACACATACAGTATATGAATGTGAACTAAATCCTATTAGTATGTTTCCTTGCATTTATATATATATACACCCCCTCTAGAAATATGGTTTAGTACGTGCATGCGCATGTGATAATGAAATTGAAGAAACAGCGTCTAGTTTTACCCGTTCTAAATAATGATTCAAACCTGGAAAAAAGAAGTTTATTTAGACATAGTGCACTTTTCCCCAACATCATTCGTTGTTTAATATGTGGACCAAGTAATTGTGGCAAAACCAATTTGTTATTAACCTTACTTATTCAAAAGAATGGCTTACGTTTTAAAAATTATACATTTATAGTAAATCACTAAATCAACCAAAATATGAATATTTAAGTCAAGTGATGAAACATGTTCCCAAAATTGGTTATTATAGATATAGTGATATGGATGATATAATTAGTCCACAAGATGTTAAACCTAATTCTGTAATAGTGTTTGATGATTGTGGTTTAGATAGTCAAAATGTGATTAGTGAATTCTTCACCAGAGGTAGACATCAAAATGTGGATACATTCTACCTAATACAAACCTATGCATACGCCAAGAAACATATGCTGCGCGATAATACAAATGTAATCATCGCCTTTAAAATGGATGATTTAAACTTGAAACACATTTATGATGATCATGTTAACGTGGATATGAGTTGGAACAAATTTAGAGAGCTATGCAGTCTGTGTTGGGATGATAAATATGGGTTTTTAGTGATTGATAAGGATAAACCGTTAAATAATGGAAGATATCGTAAAAGCTTTGACATGTATATTGTGGACATTTAGATTTCTCCGTAGTCTCAAGATGGAACGCGCAGTGAAAACAACAAGAAATATTGTAAAAGCTGTTAAATCGTTAAAACGCAAATATAAAGCTTTAAAACATCAAGAACAAGAACAAGAGAGTCTGATTAAAAAACAATTGAAGCCAGTTATAGAACCTTTAGAAGAAATAAGTAGACATGCTAGGAAAAAACCTAAAATAGATGATGATAAGGATGGTAGCATAATTAAACAAGAAGGAGAAGAAGAAGACGAGGATGGTAGCATAAGTAAACAAGAAGAAGAATTAGAAGATGATGAAGAGGAGGAAGATTATGAAATGGTAAAATCTTATATAAATTTAAAGCAACCAGAACGTGATTTACAATATGGTATAAAATCTGCTCATTCTGGAAAAATGACAATAGGTAATAAAGAAATTTCCATAAATACTAATAATGATTTCATTATTGATAAACATAGATTTAATGGAACAAAGGGGTTATATGAATTACTGTTTAAAACAAACCCCAAACATTATAACGATGGCGATTTAAAATCATACAAAGAAATTCTGTTATTATCAAACGCTCATAGAAGACATTATAGTGAAGAGAAACCAATTAATGCTAATCGAGGGATAAAATATAATTTAATCATATCAAACTTGTTTCCATTCTCAGTAACACCTAGCAAAAAAGGCTATGGATTCATGAAAAATGATGATGTAGTCTACGAATACTACAACGATCCTAATGAATTGGTGGACAGATTAAAATTATGTCTAGCCTCGGAACAAAGTGGAAATAATAGTTTAGGAAATGAAATAATTTCAATTATAAGTGAGCTGAAGGAAGATGGTTACATCAGTTAAGTGGAACAGTGCAAATAGAGGACATGTCCATCGATAAATTTGGAAGATCTTCAGAAATACATCATCATCAAGATTTGTATGATATTTATAATATTGACAATGATATATATGTAGACTTCAAACATAAAACAATAACAGGAGTTAATACGCCTAAAAAAGGATTAGACGTTGTGAATAAAGAATATTTGGAAAAGTTTATTCTTAAAGAAGATTCGTCACTAAATCATATCTTCAAGAATACATCAACGATTATGACAGTAAAAGAGTGGAAAATGTAAGGAACCTTTTGCATCAGATATTTGCTACGATTAGAAATAAAATAAGTGAATGGCCTGAACATATGAATGTGACAATACAAATCCTTAGAGACCTTCTTCAGTATCCATGAAAACATGTCTACGATAAAAAAGGAAATAGTTGACGAGTTAATGGCACCTGCTAGAATTCGTTTTAAAAGGAGAAAAACTGTACTAAAAGGAATTGATGACTTATGGCAAATCGATTTACTACATGTGAAGCAGTATGCAAAGTATAATAAAAACAATACTTTCATTTTAACTGTAATTGATTGTTTTTCCAAATATGCTTGAGCTGTACCAGTGAAGACGAAAAATGCTAATGATGTTACCAATGCTATGAACAAGATATTCCAACAATCTGGAAGAGTGCCTAAAAATATTCAATCCGATCGGGGTTTAGAATTTTATAATTCCAAATTTCAACAGCTTATGAAAAAACAAAACATAAATCATTATAGTACTTATTCATCTATAAAAGCATCAATAGTGGAACGATTCAACAGATCATTACTTGGTAGAATTTATAAACAGTTTCATTACAATGGTTCGTATAAATATTTAAATATATTACCAACAATTGTCGATGAATACAATAATACAAGTCACTCTGCAATTAAAATGAAACCAGTTGAAGTTAATAAAGGAAATGAAAAAAGTATATTGAAAAATATTTTATTAAAACAAACGAGCAGCAGCAGCAAGAAAACTCTAAATGTTGGCACAGCTGTTAGGATATCGAAGATTAAAAATGTATTTGCCAAAGGTTATACGGCTAATTGGTCTACGGAAATTTTTTACATTTATAGTGTGCATAATACAGAACCAACTACTTACACTTTACAAGATGAAAATAACCAAATTATTCAAGGTAAATGGTATCGTGAAGAATTATCTCCTGTCAAACATGATAAAGTCTATTTAATTGAAAAAATACTGCAAAGAAAACATGATAAAGTGTTGGTAAAGTATTTAGGAATGAACAGTAAAGGATGGATCAAAAAACAAGACTTGGTATAGTGAAAAAAAACATTTATTGTTGAATTTCATGTAATACATTACTATGTTTGTTAATATCTATATCAACACAATTATCATTTTCAGTATTATGTACTTCATCTGTAAAATACATAGTATTTTCCAATGTTATTATTAACATTAAGTTATGCAAATAATTGTTAATTATCCAAGCATTATGTATAATTGACATTATTTGGTTTTTATTTAAATATATTTCTTTAATTATCACATCTGGTGTTGTTGTTGTTATTGTTTCCTTGAGTGTTAACACTTTTCCCTTTTTATGCGTAAGATACATGGAGAGGGTGCTGTTTCCATAAGCATCGTCACATCTGCATTTATATTTTTCGTCCTCCCAAAATATGAAACGATCTCACCAAATTTCTGCTGTAGATGATGCCAATGAACGAGTGTTAAATTGATTCCAAACGTCTCTTTACTATTTGCACCACAACGTTATAATTATCACCATTATGTTTTGTTAGCCCCACTAACAGTTTGAAACTTCTTTTAAACTGTAAAAGAGATGTGGAATAATGAAGAGCGTCACTCATGTTTATTGTATAATGTTTTCAATCAGACTGATTAAAAAAATGATTTGGTGATCAACTAGTTCAGTAAGATACCGCCAGTGGCGGAGTGAGGGATAGTTGGTCCAAATTCAATCTACAATTAGATGATGAAATGCTGACAAGTGTCAGTATGGCTAGAGTAGTTGGAAGAGGTGTTATCGACTCTGCAATCAATAAACTTCCTTTTGAATTACATCTCCCTGGTTATAGATTTTGCGGCCCTGGAACTAAATTACAACAAAGAATAAATCAAAGTGGTATAAATCCATTAGATGATGCTTGTAAAGCTCATGATATTGCATATTCACAACATAAAAATTTAGAAGCAAGACATAAAGCCGATCAAATATTGGAACAAGAAGCTTGGAAAAGACTCCTAGCTAAAGATTCTTCGCTCGCAGAGAAAACCAGTGCATTGTTGGTGGGAAATATAATGAAAGCTAAAGTTAAATATGGAGCTGGCAAAAAGCGACATCGTCCTTCATTTAATCAGTTATTAAAAGCAGCAGCAGTTGGAAAAAAGAATAATAGCTGTGATGTGTTGAAATCGGTTAAATGTGCTTTGAAAAAAGCTAAAGATTACCTAAAAACAAAACCAAATAATATTAAAGCACCAAGAGTTATTCCATTGAGGAAGAAACCATGGGTAGGAGGCGTACTACCGCTAATTCCAATACTTGCAGGCCTGTCGGCGTTAGGTTCATTGGCTGGAGGTGCAGCAACCATAGTGAGAACAGTAAAAGACATAGATCAAGCGAAAAAAGCTCTTCAAGAACAAAAAAGACACAATATGGTTATGGAAGGACAGAAGGTTGGGCAAGGACTCTACCTGAAACCGTATGGAAAAGGTTTAGGCCTTTATCTAAAACCTTACAACAGAAATTAAATCTACCAAATCGGGCACTTACAAATTATGATATAACTAAGGTTGCCAACAAATATTTACCACATTTCCGAGGCGTATTCATGAGAGATAATCTACCATCACGTCCTAGGACTCAAGAACAAGGTATAATCAATTTGGATTCTTCAAAGAATACTGGTACTCATTGGACAGCATATTCTAAAAAGGGAAATAAAGTGTTCTATTTTGATAGTTTTGGTAATTTAAAACCGCCTAAAGAATTGTTAAAGTATTTAAAAAAGTGTGACATCTACTATAATAGAGAACGCTATCAAAAGCGAAACCCTTGGAACTGTGGACATTTATCTTTACAGATTTTGATGAAAGAGCAAGCGGCAAACAAGTCTAGCTATTCTTTTCTTCTATCTGGTGTTGATTCTGTATTGCTGCATCCATATTTCCACCATTAGAATTGGCTGCAAATAGAAATTATAGTGTTGGACTATTACGATTAGAAACGTACAATTCAATACCAAATGTGGAGGCTGGAGTGAACAATAAATTCCATTTCAATTTCAATAATAAATCATATGTAATAGAAATACCAACTGGTACGTATGAAATTGGTGCTATTGAAAGATATCTTAGATCGCTGTTGTCGAACAAAAATAAGTCGCTTGTGTTGCATTTAACGCCAAATCACAATACGTTAAACACTTTGCTTAAAACAACATTTGAAGTGGATTTTTCACAACCCCACAGTATTGGGCCACTATTGGGGTTCAATAAAGTGATTTTACCACCGAACAAAACACACATCTCCAACAATATTATAGATATAAATCCGGTGAATGCCATCAGTGTTGAGTGTAACATTGTAAGTGGGTCATATAATAATGGAAACCCAAGTCACAGTTTACACACATTTTCACCATTAGTGGCAGCAGGTTATAAAATAGTGGAAACTCCATCACCAGTTACTTACCTACCCATTAATACAAATTACATCGACAATATCAGTGTAAGATTGGTAGATCAAGCCGGACGTTTGATATCCTTCAGAAAGGAAAGAATTACAATTTGTCTACATATAAAGGAAGGATAATGGGTAATGATTTTAACAACAGTTTTTCTTCTTCTTCTTCTTCTTTGGGCAATAATTGTATACTTAAAGCAAAACAAGGAAAAAGTAACATCAGTGCTAAAGCAGAAAGTGAACAACAACGACGTAGACCTTTATCAATAAGCAACGTCAAGTTTTTAAAATCGATAGGATACAAAGTGCACAGATATGGATCACATATTAAACATTAATCAAGAGGTTACTTTCAACGACAATATTGAAAGCTATGAATATCATTCGTACACGCCATTTAACTCATCAGGCCTATCAAATAATGATGAAATTCGCATCACCATGTTCCAAACTGATGTGTACACATTACCAAGTGAAAGTTATCTGTTCATCGAAGGCAAGTTGGAGAAAGGCGCAGCTGAAAATGCTACTTATGCCAAACTAATAAACAATGCTTTTGCATTTCTATTTGATGAAATTAGATTTGAAATTAATTCAGTGGAAGTAGATAGTGTTAGAAATGTTGGTGTAAGCTAGAGCGCTCGGCAAAGTTCCAATATGCCTCGATAAAACGCTGCACAAGTAGGTTATGAATATTGACGAATCCGCTTTGCGGTTGCGGGATGCGGTACAATCAGGCAGGTGCATAGGATGATGGATTTTTTTTGTTTTTACATGGGCAAGTGCATAGGATGACGGTTTTTTTTTGTTTTTACATGTAAAAACTATAAGTATGAAGAAAGTTATAACTACAGCTAAAATAATGTCTACAAATATTTTGAAGAAGCTGTTGGAACGATCACCATCCATTATTTATAAGCATATTGGCGATTTGGAAGAAAACAAATCATATCAATTGCAGCGTTTAAGAAAGTGGAACATACAAAGTTTGGTCCTGGTCTTACAGCAGTGCTCCATCACCAAGAAATTCTAATAAGAGTGTTCCTTCCTAAAAGATTTGTAGAAGCGTTGAGCGATGATGATATTCGTATCTATGAAGGTATGTAGAAAAACACATAATTTTTTCTATTTTCCCTTCTTAGCATGTAATATATTTTAGTTTTTATTTTAAGATGGTGATCTTGCTTTAATATATAAAGGAGCCAGGGGCAACTATAACAATATAGAATTTACCACATCACATAAACAAGGGGGTCCTTCCAGAAGCAAGAAGGCTAAAAAGTCACAAACAGACCAAGATTAAATTTTTTCTGTGTAAGTTTTTACATTATGTCATCTCTATCTTGTGATAAGTGTGGAAAGAGTTTTTCCAAACCATATAATTTAAGGTGGCATGCTTTAACATGCTTACAAAAAACATGTCCTTACTGTGGCATTATATTCCGCACATTGGTGAAATTCTTAATACACATCTCCTCGTTTTGTATTAAATGCGAGGATTGCAACATAGTATTTAACAAAAAATCCCTCTTTCTAAAACATACTTGCCAAAACACACCTCATTCTTCTTCACACATTATGATAGACAATGACAAGAAAGTGTTGAATAAAAAGAAATATCGTATGTTATCGGTTCCTCTACAAGATGGCATAGTAGTTACGGCATTAAATAAATCAGCCCAAAATATTTGTATAAAAAATGTTGACAATATAAAAGACCCGTTGCTATTTCTACAAGAGAAACACAACATACTTCTACAGTTGTTGAGTAAAGCTAAAGAAGAGTTACTAGTTTTCAAATCATCCATTCTATTGGAATGTGTTTACAGTCGGTATAGGAATTCTGATCTTGAACAGTTTACCGATGCCAATTTTAAAACTTCCATAGAAGTTATTGAGCTAGTTGCAATTTAATTCACTACCTCCGAAGAGTTTTTGCAAAACTTGTGAGCGAGATTGAAGAATTTGAAACTAGCGGATCAAACTGGAAACTGGATTCTATTGATAGCATTGTCATTAGAATAACTAAATATCAACCTTTAGGTGGAAGAGGTTACATCACTTTACCAAAGGAAATAGCCGATAAACGGGCAATCATTAACCTTTGTAATACTGATGATTTTTGCTTTAAATATGCCATCTTAAGCCGTCAGTTAAAGAAGCCGCGTTCATTATCGTTGTATAAAAAATTGAATCATCCTTACAATTTCGACAATATTTCCTTTCCCACACCGTTGAAAGATATACGTAAATTTGAAAAACATAATAATGTATCAATAAACGTTTATTCTTTAACCGAGGAAAATCAAGTGTATCCTCTAATGATAACTTCAAATGAAAAGTCTGTAGAACATTTTGATTTGTTATATTTAAGAAACGAAAATACTTCTCATTATTGTTTAATAAAAAATTTATCCAGACTTGTTTCTTCACAACTTAGGAAAAAGCATAGCAGCGTGTTATATGTAAACGATGCTTTAAAACATTTGATCGCGACTATACATCGGTAGATGGGAAAACACCCGAGGAACGATTAACAGACCATCAATTATTTTGCAATAAACAAAAACCTTGTCGCATTCAAATGCCTTCAGACAACACGTATTTACAGTTTACAAACTTTCAACATAAACAACACGTACCAATAGTTGTCTATGCGGATTTTGAATCTATACTTTTACCCGTACACAATGCACCCGGTAGTCCATCAACATCATGGTCTAGACAAACACACAAGCATGAAATTTGTAGTGTTGGGGCTAAAGTTGTCTCTTCGCTATCAAAATATCAAAAGACATTTTCATTTACACTGGGGACGATGCGCTCGAACAATTTATGCAGTATTTACATTCCATTGTTAAAGACGTGGAAACCTTATATAAGGAGATTATTCCAATGACAGATCTATCACCACAACAACGACATGACTTTGACAATGCCACTCATTGTGGTATTTGCGACCAACCGTTTAACCATTTAGACAAACAAGTTCATCATCATGATCATCTTAAAGGGAAATTTCAGTGTGCTGCACATAATGATTGTAATTTAAATTTTCAATTACCCAATTTCATACCGGTCTACATGCATAATCTTAGCGGGTATGATGATCATCCTATTATATTATCTTTGGGAGAGGATCCAGGCGACATATGGGTAATACCAAATTCAACTGAGAAATATATAAGTTTTTCGAAAACGTTTAGCGATTGTACGCTATGGCTTAGATTTTTAGATTCTTATAGGTTTTTACCAGACAGTTTAGAACGACTAATAAATAACTTGACTGAATACCCACAAATGGAACAACAATTTCCAAATTATGATGAACGAAAATTACTACTTAGAAAGGGTATTTACCCATACGCCTATATGACAAGTATGGAAAAATTAGATGAACGCTCTTTACCAGCTAAACAATATTTTTTTAATGATTTAACCGAAGAGCACATATCCGATAATGATTATTTACGCGCTCGACAAGTCTGGACCGCTTTCAATATACAAACACTTAGAGATTACACAGAATTGTAGCTAATAACAGACTTAATACTTAATATGCTTGCACATAATGATTGTAATTTAAATTTTCAATTACCCAATTTCATATAATACTTAAGTGACATAGTTGAACAGTTTAGAAATGTGTGTGAATCTATTTACAGCATTGATCCAAGTTGGTATTTCACAACGCCTGGGTTGGCATTTGACGCCTGTTTGAAATATACACAAGTAAAATTGGAACTATTGACTGATTATGATAAACATCTTATGATTGAATCTGGTATTCGTGGAGGTATCACTTCGTGTGTTACAAGACATTCCAAAGCCAATAACCCATACATAAGTGGTTACGATCCCACACAACCATCCAGCTATAGATTATGTTAATAATCTATATGGGTTTGCAATGAGTGAATATCTTCCTTATGGTGGTTTTGTATGGGTGGACAATAGTGTGGATGTTACCACAATTCCTGATGATAGCGATGATGGTTTTATTCTAGAGGTTGATTTACACATACCAATCCGCTTACACATCATTTCAGTCAGTTTCCACCACTGCCACATCATCACAATAATAAACTCTATACCACGCTAGAGGATAAACAACATTATGTGTTTCATTACAAAAATTTGAAACAATCTCTGTCGATGGGTGTTGTTTTGAAAAAAGTGCATAGAATATTAAAATTTAAACAATCCCCCTGGCTTAAACCTTACATAGAACTGAATACTAACTTACGCAAGACGGCTAAAAACGATTTTGAAAAGGACTTTTACAAATTAATGAACAACTCTGTTTTTGGAAAGTGTATTGAAAATAAGAGGAAACGATTGACCATCAAACTTGTCACCACGGAAAAAGCATTATTAAAATTATCCAAAAGACCAAACTTTAAAGACAGGACAATTTTTAGTGAAAACGTTGTTGCAGTACACTTACAACAGGAAACAATATATCTGGACAGACCTACTTACGTGGGATTTTCGATTTTGGAACTCAGCAAACGGTACATGTATCAATTTCACTACGAGGTTATGTTACCATTTTATAATCATACTTCCCTGAATTTGCTATACATGGACACTGACTCTTTTACATATAATATTCAAACAGACGATGTATATGATGACATGATTGAATTGAAAGACTATTTTGACACTTCCAACTACCCTGTTACGCACAAATGCTATTCAAACCACAATAAGAAAGTGTTGGGTAAATTTAGCGATGAAACTACCGGAGTTCCTATTGAAGAGTTGGTGGCATTAAGACCTAAAATGTATAGCTTCAACATTTTCAACAAACACATCGTTAAAAAGGCAAAAGGTGTTTAAAAAAGCGCTGTGAATAGAATATCATTTTCTGATTATCTAAATGTGTTAAAAAGCCAAGACCTTGCATTACAAGCACATTTCAAAACTATTCAATCCAAGCGACACCACTTATACACATATGAATGTAGTAAAACAAGTTTGACGTGTTTTGATCAAAAACGTTTCATTCTAGCTGACGGAATTCACACTTTGCCATACGGACACTATCAACTCAACAAATAACTATGCACACTCTACACTACGCTATTGGCGATGATGAGAAGTATTTTCAACCGTTCTCACTTTTGGATCTATGCATGATCAACATCTGTTTAAATTTACCTAGGAGAACTGATATTTTCCTACTTGATATACCGAAAACTGTTCAGCGTAAATTATTTCATTCATTCTCTGATTATTGTATAACTACTTATAAAAAATGTAATATAGATTTGTATTGTTTTGAAAATATTGAATTTATTGCTGGTCAACCAATGCCCTATCAGATTCATTGCCATATTGTATTGCAACCCAGATAGCAGATCCTTATTATTGCAGCACTTTAAAACGTTCACAATAACTATTGAACTGTATTACTTTAAAAAAATTAACATTCTTTCCCATAATAACATTGACGAACTACACAATGATACCAATTCTTATTACAATTTTTGTGCCAAATGTTGCAATTTGCTCCAGCCAAGCACTCCTAAAGGATTAATTTGGACATGTCAACGTAATACTGTTCACACTAACAATACTAATCTTCTTTCCGATTTGCTATATGATCCTTTTTTCTGGTGTTTCAATTGTATTACATGCCCATTATTTGGTGTGGAAAAACTCTTATAAGATGAGATAATGTCTCATCATATATCATTAGATTATTTTATTATTATGTCTTTTGTAAATAGATTACTAAAACTGTACTAGGGAAAAATAATTTCTAAGATCATTGTACTAAAAAGAATTATGTCTTGTAAAATAGAATAGTGAAAAATGTATTAAATAATCATAGAAAATAAACACTTATAATATGTCATTTTGCCTTTTTTTTTTCACCCATAATGTTATAACCATTAAAACATAAAAAAGTGAAATACATAAAATATAGTAGTACTGAATATAAAAAAGTGAAATACATAAAACATAGTAGTACTGAATATAAAAAAGTGAAACAATACATAAAAATACACAAAGTATTGAATATCAAAAAATATTAAAGTCTTTAGCTAGATATTATAAAATGTTTGCCCACGACTTGGAAGCCATCTCGCGGCTCAAAAACATTATTAAAGTCCTTAAAATGTTTCAAGCTAAATATTACACATCTTAGCCGCATGTCCTGTTTGTCATCTCGCGGCTCAAAAACAATATTACAGTCCTTAGAATGTTTCAGGCTAAATATTACACATCTTAGCCGCATGTCGTGTATGTCATCTCACGGCTCAAAAACAATATTAAAGTCCTTAAAATGTTTCTAGCTAAATATTATAAAACATAGCCGCATGCCTCGCATGCCATCTTCCGGCTCAAAAAAAAATTTTTTCCCCTGACAAATTTTGACCTTATATTTTCAAGCTAAATATTATAAAACATAGCCGCAGGTCATGCATGCCCATCTCGCGGTTAACAAATATTTTTTTTACCTTACACTGTTTTCAAGCTAGATTTTTCAAAACGTAGCCGCATGTTTCGCATGCCATGTCCCGGCTCAAAAATATTTTTTTTCCCCTGGTTAAAAATCAGATGAGGGTCTCATCGTAATTTTGTAGCCGCGCGCCAGACCCCTGCCTTCGGGCGTAAATTCACAAGTGCCTGGGGCTCAAAAAAAACTGACCTAGAACGCCCTAATCCACTACTTATTATTATATAATAATATATATATATAAAATATTGTATATATAATATACATATTGGGAGAACATTATATCAATATATTTATTTATGTATTTATGCTAGTTTTATGTGCTGAAATTCACTTGTCCTTTTTGCTCATGCAATGTTCCTAAATATGTCCTGGTAAAGTTTGATTCGCTAAGAAGCCATATGAATAGCTTAATTTACTGGCTTTTATTTTAATATTTTTCGCTGTGCGAGCAAGTATTGCGATCATGGTCATTATTCTTTGAAATGGTATTTCGACGAGAAATACATGTTTTAAGGTCCAATGAACATGGAAACTGCTGGTCTACTTTATGCTTGTCTTCAATTTTATATCAAGTGCAGAATCTAAACTTAATAAAATGATTATTTTGAGGAAACCATGCACTCTCCCCCTCCCTCCGCCCAACTTTATTAAATGATATGGAAAAAAGTTCCCAACAAAAGCGATAGATCTCTGTATTCATAGTTAGTGTAACAAATTTAATGTGTTTTTATGGTTAAAATCGTAGAAAACTGAAATTATTTCAGTAAAAACTCACTTCCGATCAACCGATTTTCTCCAAACTCAGAGTGTTGACAATATATTTAATTCTAATTAATATTCTTTAGATGATAGAACTCTGTAGTAAACTGAAATAGCCTTTAGAGGAAAATATAACCCTAACTCTCCGCCAAAAGTGTCCTTAAATGAATTTTTCCGAAGAAATGATTCAAATGAAAGTTGTACCTCTTTATTGTGTGATCGATATACTAAGTTAAAAGAAAATCGTTAGAGTCAATGCTTCTTTTCTTAAACAGTCAAGTAAGAGATTATTCGTGCTTAGCCAAGAACTACATCCATGATGTGCGAGGGAATGTTTAAAAGGATTAGGGCAAACATTTAGTATTGACGTCAAGAGATTGCTGATGTTAAATTTGGATGTGTTTTATGATAAAGTAAAGCAATCACTTTTCATCTCAAAAGTTGACGACTAACAGAGAGGCTTTAAGAGGAAAGGAAACAGATTATCCAACAGCAAAAGCGTTTTAGAAAACAATGATGTCTACATTGAGAAAATGTGTTTTATATTTATATTTATATATACATATATAATTATATATAGGCCACTAGTTTTTATCTACCTACACTTTCGATTTATCGTTCCTTTTTTTATGCACTTTTTGGTTGTTTGTCTAAAAATGGGCTCCATATTGTGCAAAACAAAAATAAAAAAAACATAGTAATAGCTGAGTAACAGCTGTTGTAAAAATTGTGGGAGGTTATTAATGTAAACACAAGAAGAAGGTTGGAGGCAGACTGACCGCTCAGTGGGCAGACATGACTACAGACTTTACTGGACATTAGTGTTTGTGCCGTTAGAGTTCGCCATTAATATGAATGTTACGTATAGCCCCAGAGTGTTGTTTGCAAACAAACTAATGCTGTTTTTGTTTTGTTTTTTTTACACGCTCTAACTTTCCCCTCTTGTAGTTTGATTGCACTATTATGGTACGAAAAAATAATTGATCAATAACTTTTATTGATAGACATTTTTCATTTTTTTTTTTTTAAATATTCTTTACAATTTTTTTACTTTTTCTTATTCCTCTAGTAATAGGAAGTATTGGGATCGTGGCAAATTTTCGAGATTGTGTTTTCAACGGAAATACATGTTTGGAGCCCCCTCTACCGGAAGGGTGACTTGACTACATTTCTCGCAATTTTCTCGAAAACGACACCAACGATTTTCTTTAAATTTCGTGTACTATCTACAAATAAAATTGCCCAACTTGCCACCTTTTCTCGGAGAAATGGATTTTTCGGAAGGTTCTAGGGGAACAATAACATCAACTGTTCTCTACAGTACCACTTCAGTACAACGTATGATACATCAACCTATATAATATTAATATATAGTACAAGATGCTAGAAATCCAGAATTTGAAGATAGTTGGCTAACCGGAAGTGCGATTTTTTTATGAGTTTTTTTGCTCGTCGTGTTTTTGATAATGATTATAGCGATTTCCTTTTTAATTGGAATGCTAACTGCACAGTTACAACTATTGACTTTCATTTAAAACATTTTTCAAAAAAAAAAAAAATTTGAGATAGTTGTGCAGAATTCGGGGCATTAAATTTCAAACGTCACAAGGTTGATTCAGTGTTATTGACGCGCTCTTCTAAACTACGTTGTAACTATTCTCATCCTACCTGGGAGGGTAGGTTGCTCTTTGCCCCTCCCACCAAACTTCAAGTTGACAAATGAGTGAAATTTGAAGTTTAAAGAAAATATGTCATTTTATATATAATAATTATTATAAATGGGCTGAGGACAAACATAAGTTCAGGAGTCATTAAATACTGCCCCTGATAAGGCTATAAGACTGAGATGCAGAAATGGAGGCTACTAAAATCATTATGAAGACATTGCAATGTAAACAGTCCTCAGTACACTTCCCTTACTATCCTGTCCAGTTTATCGCCAAAAGAGCAACCATTATCTCTCCCAATTGATCTCTCGGCAAGGCAATAATTCAAATATAATTAATCTATTAACAATTAATCCATGGATCACCTCAATAAATTATACTGTTTGATGAATGAGGTCCTTAATTTGAGATCCTTCGTAAATAATGAATTATTGGAAATTACAATACTACTTCTTAATGTTTGAATTTCATACTAAATAATGATACTTTATTTATTCTTTAATAATTATTACAAATACTCGTATCTCTCTACTTAGCTTAATCAAAATATAGTTGCTATAGTTACAGCACTAACAAAAGGCAAACTTCAATAATTTCTTTTCCACTTTTTCTTCTTCTTCTTTTCTACAGTTTCACTTTATTTCTTTATTATATATATATATATATATATGTTTCTCTCTCACTCTCTCTCTCTCTCCCACTTCCTCCTTCCTTTATGACTTTTCTATTTCGTTGTATTGTTTGCTTTAAGTTGAGAAGGTAAATTTATTTTCTTTTTCTAATCGTTAGTTTCTATCCTATTTCACTTTTAATTCATATAAGACTATTTTTATTTCAATTGAAATTGTAGTTTAATTTAGACACTTTGTTTTTGCTGAGGCGACCATTTTTACTGCGAAGAAGAGTCTTAATCCTTGCAACATTTATTCTTCCCTTAATCTCCCGATATTCGCGTTGTCATTAATGTTGGCCCCAAGATATTTAAAATCTTTAATGTGTTCCAGTTTGACTGCTGATTCTCACCATCCCGTCATTTTGGTCACTTTTCTTGCCCATTTGCTCATTCATTTTCTGGAGTTCATCTTGCAAGATTAAAGTGGAGGTCTTGTCTGCTGCTTCCAAATGCAAAACGTCTGCAAATGCTATCGCATTATATTTTATTGGTTGCATGATCCAACATCCTAGATGGTAGTCAATCATTCTCGCCTTTGCTCTTTTCAAAACAGTATGTAGGAAAATCAAGGAACTTAAGCTACGCCCCTGCCTTATGCCTCCAGAAGTTATAAATTCTTTAGAGGAGATATTGCAATTTCTCACAATGTTTCCTGTGGTCTTATTGAATCTACTAAGGTTCGCTTTCTTTAAACCATCGGGTATTGATGACAGCATGTAGTGTCTTCCTTACCCGGTCGAATGTCTTGCGTAAATCCATGAAGCAAACATCAAATTCCTTACTTTTTTCTAGAACTCTCTCAATATTTGATGCAAAGAAAAGATTGGTTCTTGTGTACTAAGGTTAGATCGGAATATCCGTTGATCCTCATCCCGATCATTTTCCACTTTGTGTTGAAGCCTTTTTTCGAAAACATATTATAGCTCGGCAACTCAGTTGTGAAACTTAAACGGCTGCTAAGCTCCGCCCATTGCTAGAGCGTTCTGGCAGCAGTGACGTCATCCAATTCCGCACACAGTTTTCATAACTAATTTGGCGATCTATACATATATGTTCAGTGCTCGAACGAGGTTATAAGTCCAATAAAAAAGAATTTATGATCTATCTATATAATTTTTTTTAACAATAGTAAAAAGAGATCGTGTAAGTTTTTCATATCAGATGTTTTATCGTAATCGGTGGACCTCAGACAAATGTTTCTGGTGAAAACTCAATTTTGAATATTTATTCTTTATTTCAGCATTGAGGGAAGGGGAAATTCTTTTCAAGAAGATGGAAAATAAAACATATTTATCCTGGAAAACAAGCATCAACTTCTTTCTGGCTGAAGACTAACACGATTGCGCGAGTCTTTACTCGGCAATTTAGTAAAGAAGATGTAGAATATAGGATATAGGTGTTGTTGTCATAGCTATCAGAATCTCATCGCATTCTTGCTGCATACTTTTTGCTTATCACTTCCTCTTATACATCGCTGATTCCCTACTCTTGATAGATTTCTTTCTTTTCTACTTCCGCTCTGATTTTCATTGGAAAGTTTCCATCGGTCATACATATTCTGAATTCTCTGAGATACAAACAATATTTTTTTTATTTTTAACATTTTTTTTCTTTCTCGTACTCCCAGTAATAGCAAGTATTGCGATCGTGTTAAATTCGGATCGAAATTCAGTTTGCACCGGTTTTGAGGTACCCTAACTGCAAAAAAAAAAAATGGACTCTATGTGTGTGTGTATGTTAACACAAATATCTCAAAAAGAAAAATCAGAGGAAGCTCAAAACTTGGTATTTCTTCAGGTACCAAGACACGATATTGTGGGCAAAATCCATCAACCGGAAGTGCGGCTTTACTGATTTTTTTTTAAATCAATTTTTCGCGATCAATTTTTGTCTTTAAATTCTGAATGTTGACTGGACAGATAGAATTCTATAAATTTTACTTAAAGACTTTCCGAGATAACAGATTTTAGGGAGTTCTGTGG